>PVKE010042448.1:0-13748 GCA_004027555.1 Craseonycteris thonglongyai
CCCGTGTGGACCCATATGCTGAACTGGGGAGTGCCCCCAGTTCAGTTCTCACTGGGGTGAGACCCCAGCCCAGTCCCTGCCCTGTGCAGCCCTGCACCCACCTGTGGAATGAAACTATGTGGAAAAACCAGTGATGTGCAACTATGGAGACTGTTCTGGGCCCTCCCCCTTCTCTCTGTCTGTCTCTGTATCTCTCTCTCTCTCTGTCAAAAACAATAAAAAAGAAAATCTTAAAAAAAAAAATAATAAAGAGAAACCAGAGTATGTATGACACACTCATCTTAAACAAAAAGGCTTTGATTTATAAGAGCAAGTATGAAAGAGAAGTAAACACATTTTGAAATCCAGAGGGACTTGGAAAATCTAAGCCAAAGCTTGAAGGACTAAAGCACAGAGTTGGTAAAAATTAAGTGACAGAGAGAGGAATGAAGTATGAGTGATTTCTGGTATAGAAAGGTCAAAAGAAAACACACCACCATCTTGGTAGGCTACACCACCTTCCTAAGGAAAAAGAGAAAGAGAGTGTATTTATCTGCTAGGGCTGCCATAAAAAATACCACAGACTGGGAGGCTTACATAACAAACATTTATTTTCTCACAGTTCTGGAGGCTGGAAGTATAAAATCAAGACGCCAGCACAGATGGTTTCTGGTGAGGCATCTCCTTCTGGTTTGCAGACAGCCACCTTCTCAGTGTGTCCTCATATGTTCATAGGGCCTCTGAGAGAGAGAGAGAGAGAGAGAGAGAGAGAGAGAGAGAGAGAGAGAGAGAGAGAGAGAAAGAGAGAGAGAGAGATCTGTAGTCTCTCTTCCTCTTGTTAAAAGGACATCTGTCTTATTAGATTAAGGTCCCATGCCTTTGACCCCATTTAACCTTAATCACCTCCTATGCTCAACTACATCAGAGTTAGGACTCCAAATACATGAGGGTTAGAACCTCAACTTAAGAATTTGAGAAGACACAGCACAGACCAAAACAGGGAGAATGGAGAAAACGATTAGGTTCAGGTTAGGTCCCTGAAGGAACTTTGGCCCTGCCTCTTCCGAGAGAAGACGTAGAGGGCATCAGACACTGATTCAAGCATGAACAATCATTTCACCAGCTTCTTAACTTGGAATTCTGAGAAGAAAGAGGCTTATAGGGTACCTCTTTCTACCCTCAATGCGGAAACACTGCAATAAAATTATAGGGCTGAGTAGTTCTAGAAAGAGAAGAGAAATCTTGAACTAGCTATTACTCATGCCTCCCAGGTGTCAACCAGCACAAAGAGCTGTGGAGAGGATCTAGAAAAGTTCTAATAGCCCCCTGAGAAAGTCTGGAAGACAACTGAAAAGGGAGTGAGGAATACAGATGAGAGCAAAAGCACGAACTGCTAAGAGCTCTGGGCCAGAGGGCGAATTCAGTTAACCCAGGATCTGTAACACTGGGAAAAGCTGAGGTGAAAGAAAGGCTGGCCAGAAGGGAAAGGCCTGAGTTCCTTTCAGCAGTGCTGTTTTTAGCTTTCAGTTGATACGTTTTGCCCATTTTTCATTACATATATTTCTAAGCAGTTTGTGTTTTTGATGTTAATATAAATGGAACTGTTACTTCAGTTCTACTTTCTAGTTTTATATGTAAATACAATTGATTTTTATGTATTCACTTTGATTTTTGTAACCTTGTTAATTTTATACATTTATTCTAGTAGCATTTGTATATATGCAATCATGTCATCTGCAAATACAGTTTTCTTTTTCTGTTTCTTATCACATATTTTATGTCTTTTTAAATATTTTTTAATGATTTTTTTTACTTCTAGACTTATTGTTTTGGCTATGACACTAGTACTACATTGAGTAGGGGTGGTGAGAGCAGATTTTCTTGCCTTGTTCCTTCTCTTAAATTGTGGTGATAATGGTAGATTTTAAAAATAGATGTTTTTAATCAGATTGAGGACCTTTTCTTTGATTCCTAGTTTATTAGCAGTTTTTATCATAGAGTGTTTATTTTAGATTTATTTTTATTGTTTTTGACAGAGGGAGAGAGAGACAGAGAGACAGAAGAAAGGGGAAGGGCCCAGTGCAGTCTCCATAGTTGCACATCACTAGTTTTTGACATAGTTTCATTCCATAGGCAGCACGGGGCTGCGCAGGGCATGAACCTGACAGGGGCCTCTGCATGGGAGGCTTGCCTGCATGAGCCAGGGGGCCTCCCACATGAGAGGTGGGCCCCAGTGGGGAGCCAAACTGGAGTGAGAAGCACACCCCAATTCAGTATATGGGTCTACACCGGCCGGCGCTGGGCCGGGGACTCAGTCCTCAGACCCCAGGGCTACAATGCGAGCGCTCTACCTGCTGAGCCTTTCTGGCTTCCTGTAGAATTTTTATCATAAATTAGCAATGATTTCTGTCAAAGGTTTTTCCTGCAATGACTAAGAAGATCATATGGAATTTTCTCCTTTACTCTATCTATTAATATGGTGAATTGCGTTTATTAATTTTTATATGTATACCACCTTGAGTTCCTGATGTAAATCCCACTTCGTCATATTCTCTCACAGATCGCTGGACTTATTTTACTAATATTTTGATAAGAATCTTTGAGTCTATGTTAATAAAGAATATTGACTTTTATTTCTTGTGATACTTTTGTTTGATTTTGGTATGAGGGTATTTTGAGCTTATAAAATGAGCTGGAAATTGTTTTCTTCTGTTTTATGAGAGATTTGTGTAGGATTAGCTTTTTTTAAAAGATTTATTTTATTGTTTGAGAGAAGGTTAGAGAGAGGCAGATTGATGGGAGGGTCCAGAGTGGTCTCCACAGTTGCACAGCATTAGTTCTTTTTCTTTTCTTCTTCTTCTGTTTTTGTTTGTTTGTTTGTTTGTTTGTTTTTATGTAGTTTTATTCCACACAGGTGGATGTGGGGCAGCATAAGGTGGAACCAAGCTGGGGCCTTTGTCTTGGAGGCAAGAACCTTCACCACCATCCCAGATGCCACCAGTTGTGTGTTGCAGTTCAGCACGAGGGTCGGCATGGACCAGGACGGGGACTCAATCCCCAGATCTCACGGCTGTAAGGTGAGCACTCAACCTGTTGAATTGTCCTGACTTCCCAGTTGTTTTTCTTAATGGTTTGGTTGAATTACCTAATGAAGCCATGGGGATCATAAGTTTTCTCCAAGAAAAGATTTTTAGTTATAAATTTAATTTCCTTAATTGATACAGCCATATTCATAGTTTTTAAACTTCAAATTGACTTAGTTTTTTACCAGACGCTGCAACACTTTTTCAAAGTGAAATTCTTCTCAAATTCCTGCTCACTTTTAATAATTTTCCAGAGCTTTCAATTTTTTATTTTAAATAATCTTGCCTGGTTTTCATAATTGTGAGAGGAGTTGCCTTTCTCACGTACTGATTACCCAGTGTTCCCAGCTAAACTCCTGATCACCTTGAATTACCTATATTGAAAGCTAGCTCAGTAGATTCACAAGGAAAAAAGGCCATTACCTTGCGACAGATTGGAATGAGGTATCTTAGTGAAATTCAGTAAAGACACTGTATAGCCTAACAATGTGATTTAGGGTGGCGACTAGCCATACTGGATATTGGAGTGGGGATGGTGAAACTAGATAGTAACTGTGTAATTTAGGATAAAGATCTTTGGCCAACCCAGATGGTAACAACATAATTTAGGGTAGGGGCCTTGGATCACATGATATCAGTTGACATGAAAACTGAGTTTAAACATCTAGAAAATCAATTGATAGCATACAAGTACATACTATGGAGTCCCAGAAAGAATTCTGAACACAAGAGACTTCAGTGAGTCTATCTGGTATGGGTCAATATTTTCCCTCTGCCATTGCAAAACTGAAATCTCCCTGGTCTTTCAATAAAAAATGAAAATAAGTATAAAAACTTTTGTCTGTTCACGTAATTGTTGCTGATGTTTGGTCACATGAGCGAAAAACTGAGTATGTTGGTCAAGGGAGAGCCATACCAGATTTCCTCCATCACTTTCCATATTCTCCTTGTGAGAGGAGTGGGGGATGCATTGGCTTCTTGAGGTGGAACATGATACAGAATGTCACTAGTGTCAAAAAGTGGAAGCTGTACTCTAGAAATAGGAAATGAGAGTCCTTGTTCCATTTTTAACTTAACTTTTATGATAAGGTCAAAATACAGTAGACTCAATTAACTGGCACCCATGGGGATTGGGAAATTCTGGATGAATGTAGCTTCTGGATGCTTGAGAGTTACTATAAAAAATAGGCCTAACACCATACCACATCATAGCATACATACCATAGCATAGCATACCGTATCATGCAGGACCGTACCAAAGCACACCATACCACACTATACTATACCATACCATAAACTCTGTATTGCCTTGATATTAATATTAAAATACAGTAATTAAAACCAAATTAAGACAAATAAAGACAAATAATATAACACAGTTTTATTATAAAAACAGCTATGTGAATGCAGTGTGCAATAATTTTAGTTAAATGGCAGTCCATAAAATTTACAACTTAATGAATTTTACTAACAATTTTTATTAACTTTAAGTAACTCAGAAAAAAATGCACACATACTCATTTAAAATTATTACAGTTAGGTTAGAGAGTTTACTGGATAGACGTCACATCAGCATCATCAGGATCTGATGATGTAGCTAGGACAGGACCAGAAGTGAATGTGGCTGGTTTTGGATCTACATCAGCAGATGATGCTGTCTGTACTGGCAAACTTGTGTGCAACTTTCTTGAAAAATGAACAAATATCAGACTTGCTTTGAGGCCCTATGACACTCACGCAGGTTGGTGTTGCATGGTGTGCAGCTGCCTAACATGCTGAGAAGTGAAGAAAGGTTGCTGTTCTGCAAAAGCTATTCCAGCTTTAAATGCTGCAGTAGCTCTCTGCCAGATACTTCTTCCACCTCACATCCACATCATTCTCTTACTCCCCTGCAACATTCATTTTCCCACGATTCACAACAGCTTCTGTGATGTCTTCTGTACTAAGTGTATAAGTTACTAGAATAACTTCATCCACAGTGAGCCAGTTGTCAAGTTCATCTTGAGACAAATTCATTTTATTATTGGTAGAGTCAACTAACTCACATATTTCATCACAAACTCTGCTACTGGCAGCTGCACTATTGACTGGAAGCCCCTCAAAATGGGTGAAGGAGGAGGGGGATTCCACAGACATCACAGCTGGTCAGAAATTTCTCTAACATTTCTATAATATTTCACTTCCCACAGGATCCCAAGCATAACTGACAGTGTAGATAGCATCTTTGAGATTCTGTTTTTCTGAAAATCCAGAACTGTCCCATCAAAATTAGTCATTTTTTTGCGTAAAGTCACACCTATAAAACATTTTGTTTGAGCACAGTGAATTAACAGGAGCAGGAGATAAATACATGGTCGGCAAAGCATGGGCTTATTCATGGTGCAGTGAGCAGCGTGCCCAGTTTAAAATTACATTTCCACTAGAAATTGATTTTATTTTAATTTTTATTTAAAATACTATTTCTTTCTTACTATTACTAAATAGTAATAATATTCTTTATTACTAAAATACTATTACATTATTTTGCTGGTTACTTGAGAGTGCCACTTGCTTGAATTCCAGTTAATGGAAAGACTGCTGCAGTTTTTGGAGATTCTAATCTTCAATTTATTATGAATTCCAAAGTAATTCTAAAATTAACATTATATTTTGCACTCTTCATAAAAAAGAGTAGAAATTCTCTTGCTCTCTTTAGAATGGTAATATTTTTATATTTTTGTCTCTCTAAATTAATGACCTAATTTTTATTTCTCTCCATGTGCTAGTGAGTTAAAATATATACCTCTTAATCTTGCTAAGATATTACTAGTGGCAGACTAAATTATGAATTGTGATAGCATATAGTTCTGGGTGAAAAAGTCTGTTTACTCATTTTCCCATGTATTAATGAAAAATAGAGGGAGATATATTATAACAAACAAGTATATTATGCATATAAATATAATGTGCATAAATCTTCAAGGCTCTAGTAATGAGCCAGCTATCCACATTATTTTTTAATAAATGCCTTCAAACTCTCCCTCTTTTCAAATTCTTGATTTCTTTCTCATTATAGGTGACTTAAAGGGAGGATGTCCTGCTCTGCAGTCAGGGGTAGGAACTTCAACATTCCTCAAGGTGCCATGTGCTGAGTTGTATTAGATGATACTGTACTTCTCTTTAATGTGTAGATATCCCATTTCCTCTATTGGACTCTAAGCTACTTGAGGGCAGAATTCATTTCTGTCTTTATAGGACAGAGCCTAGGGTAATCTTAATAAATACTTGTTGAATGAATGCTTGGGTGTAATTCAGAGAGACTTTATTAACAAGATTTCTCTGAATATAAGGACATCAAAAACAAAAGATTGTGGAGGATGCTTTTAAAAGAAGAGAACATATTTTAGTATGCCATATGTCCTCAAGCACAGGAAAATGAATTGGTTTAATCAAAGCAGACATAATCATTATTAATGAAATTGTAAGAGACACTGACATGACTTTACTCTCAAAACATTCTTTAATGGAATTGGAGAATCTAAGCCTACAGAAATATTGAGAATAAAAAAACAATGGCTCTTCCAGGACAATGTTTCTAGGGTAAAGGTTATGAAACAGTAAGCTTTATATTCAATGGTTGTTTGCTAATAAATGTTTATTAAGTCATTCAACAAATATTTATTGAGAATTACTATACTCCAGGGACTGTTTTAGGTACTGGGTTTATACCAGAGAACAAAGACAAAAAATACTTGCTTTTATAGATCTTACACTGTAATAGGAAAGACAGACATTAAAAAAGACAAATAAGGATAATATGTTATGAAGTGTACCAGAATATACTACCCCAAATATATTTATTGAGCATATGGATTATTTTCAGCTAAAGGCCAATCAGAAGCAGAAGATGTAAGAAATTGTCTAAAAAATGGCATAAATATGGTAGTCTGGGACAGAGAGGTGACATGGGATGCTGTGAGAAACAGTGGGGATGGTGTATTTATTGGGGAAGTAGAGTCAACACTGCTTATAGATAAGATACAGGGTGTGAAAGAAAACTGAAGATAATACCACTGTTGTTTTTTTGTTTGTTTGTTTTGTGTTTTTACCTAAAACACAAAGGAAATTTACATTTATAAATTTTCATTTCCAGTACCAGGAAGAGGAGGACTCTTAACAATTCTTATCAATGAAGCCAGCAATGACTTAAATCTGTGTAACAAACCCTACTCAAAAACCTTGTGTACCATTCCTTTCCTGGTCACTTTCTAAAGATTTATTTATTTATTTTATTGTTTTTCATAGAGAGAGAGAGAGAGAGAGAAAGAGAAAGAACTGAGCTGGGGGAACTCCCCAGTTCAGCACATGGTTCCTCACGGGCCGGGGCCGGGATTTGATCCTCAGTCCCCTGCGCTCAAAGTGAGCACTTAACCCACTGAGCCATCCTGGCTTCCCACCTGGTCACTTTCTTAAAACCTATCTCCCCCAATCAGAAGTTCCAAACTCCTTTCTTTTGTTTTAGTGTAAAATCTTATATTAGCCCACGTTCTATAAGACCTTTGGGGTTACTCATTGCTGGATGCTCCCATGTGTACATGAAGGAGGCACATATTAGTTAATTTCTGTTTGTATTTTTCTGGTTAATTTACCTTTGGACCATCTACTGGGTCCCAGCTGGAAAACCTAAAATAATTTGTTTCCTACAATTGTATGTCAGATAGTAAGAAGTGCTACGGAGAAAAATAAATAAATAAAAAAGTGAAAGTTTTGGGGCAGGGTTAGAATTTTATTTTATTTTATTTTAGTTATTTATTATTTTATTGTTTGAGAGGTATGTGTGTGTGCGTGTGAGAGAGACAGAGACAGAGACATAGAGACAGAGAGAAGAGGGGAGGACTCAGGGCAGTTTTTATAGTTGTATATCATTAGTTGTGACATGGTTTTATTCCACACAGGTGGATGTGGGGATGTGTGGGGTGGGAATCAAACTGGGGGCCTCCCACCTGGCCTTTGATGCCATCCTGGCTGTTACCAGTTGCACCTCAGTTCAGCTTATGGGTTTGCATGGGCCAGGGCTGAGATTTTATCCCTGGAACTCGTGGTTGGAAGGCCAGGGCTCAACCTGCTGAGCTATGCTGGCGCCGCCTAGAATTTTAAATAGGGTAGCCAAAGAAAGCCTCACTGAGAGAGTGTCATGTCAAGTAAAAACTTGAAAGAAGTGAGGGATGAGCCAGGCAAATATCTGCTGGGAAGCATTCTAAGGAGAGGAAACAATTGGTGCTAAGAGCCTGAAGTAGTAACTTGCCTAGCGTTTTCAGGGAATAATAGGTATTCAGGGTGGATAGAACATGGTAAATAAGGAGGTAAAATCATAAGAGGTGGTGTCAGGGAAGTAATGGGATTTGTAGATCTTTGTAAGGACTGTGGCTTTTATTCTGAATAAAATGAAAAGCCATTGGAGAGTTTGGGGAAGAGAAGTGACGTGATCTAATAATATATTAGGTCATCAGGAGAGAGTTATGATGTGAGAGGTGGTATTGGAGGTATGAAGAGAAAGATGAAAGTGTGAAATAGTCATCCTGCAGAAAGAGACCATGAATGAACCAGGGTTCCTCAATAGGATCACTCTGGCTACTGTATTAGGAGAAATCTGCCAAGAGGTTATTGCAATAATCTACATGAGAAATATGGTAGTCTGGGCCAGAGAGGTGACATGGGATGCTGTGAGAAACAGTGGGGATGCTGTATTTATTGGGAAAGTAGAGTCAACAGCACTGCTTGTAGATAAAATACAGGGTGTGAAAGAAAACTGAAGATAATACCACTGTTGTTTTTTGTTTGTTTGTTTTGTGTTTTTACCTAAACAACTGAAAGAATGAAGTTGCCATTTACTAAAATAGAGAAGATGTGCAAATTGCTGATTGTGGAAATATTTATATTTATATAATTGTGTTACCATACTGAGGTGGTGATGTCTTTTTATGTTTTGTTTTGTTTTTAAATAATGATGTATTTTATTGTTCCTAACAGTGAGAAAGAGAGACAGAGAGAGAAGGGGGAGGGCCCAGAGCAGTCTCCATAGTTGTACATCACCAGTTTTTTGACATGGTTTCATTCCACACAGGTGGCCGTGGAGCCACACAGGGTGGGAACCATGCTGGGGGGGCCTCCCACATGGGAGGTACGCCCCTGAGAGCTGGGGGCCAAACCAGGGGTCTTCTATATGGAGGCTTGCCCCGGCAGGAACTGAACGGGCCCCCTGCCCCCACATGGGAAGCACACCACAGTCCAGCACATGGGTCTGCACAGGCTGGGTCTGGGACCCAACCCCTGGACCCCAGGACTGCAAAGCGAGCACTCAACCCCCGAGCCATCCTGGCTTCCCCAATGTTTGGTTCTTTCTGCGAATGCAGTAAAGAATTACAGATCAGAGAAACAAAGAGAACAAAAGTAAACCTTTATTGAAATATCTTACCAGGGGAAGCTAGGATGACTCAGTGGGTTAAGCGCTCACTTTGCAGCCCTGGGGACCGAGGATCGAATCCCGGCCCCGGCTCGTGCGGACCCATATGCTGAACTGGGAAGTGCCCCCAGTTCAGTTCTCACTGGGGTGAGACCCCGGCCCAGTTCCTGGCCTGTGCAGCCCCAAGCCCACCTGTGGAATGAAACTATGTGGAAAAATCGATGATGTGCAACTGTGGAGACTGTTCTGGGTACTCCCCCTTCTCTCTGTCTCTGTCTCTCTCGCTCTCTTTCTGTCAAAAACAATAAAAATAAATCTTAAAAAAAAAAAGAAATATCTTACCAGAAAGGAAATGGGCCAAACAAGAGAGGCAAAGGCCCTTATGGGTTTGGTTTTTCTTAACTCAGAACTATCCCTGCCAGTGTGACCTACATATAGACTTAGGTCGGGGGTGGCAAACCTATGGCACGTGTGCCCAAAGTGGCACGCGGAGCAATTATTTTGGCACACGGAATTATTGTTTTTTGTTATAAAAACATCCTATGCCTCTTATAGACATAAAAATAATAGATACCTCTATCTCACTCGATGGGTTGGCATGGGAGTCGAGCGAGTATACTCTTATTTCATAAACTTTGGCACTCAATCGCCAAAAGGTTCGCCACCCCTGATTAGGTCATTTGATTGACAGGTGTAGGTCATAGGACTGTCTTCTCTCTGCATGCCCTTATTCAGAATGCATACAGAAAAAACCCCACAGAAAGTGGGAGGGGGTCAAAACCACAATGCTAACTTATTGTAATTACATTATAATGAAGCTAAGGTTAAGCTGAGGGCAAGATTTAACATTCTGCACAGCTGTCAAAAATCAGATAATTCTGATTGGTATCTTCTTTCCTTTTTTCTCCTCTCACCCCCTGGGGGATTTTAGCATAATAATTAATCTCCCTGAGGAGTTGACATGGACATTGACCTTCTACCCCTCTTGCAGCTTATGACTAACTTTCTACCTAACAATTGTATTTATATATTTACAAATTTATGTAATTTCCAAATTACATAAATATTTATATGTATGCAATTGCAATGTATCAGGAACTCATTGTATACATGTGATGCTTGAGATATCAACTGGACATACAATTGGAGATTTTGTATATACACGTTGATAGTCAGGGATGAAAAATGAGATGGAGATATAAATTTGGAATCATCAGCATATAGACATTTAAAGTTTTGGGGTTGAATAATCAGCGAAGAAGGAGAGCGTAGACTAGAAAAACTAAGATTAAGAAGTAGAAAGATAGACAAACTGTAGCTGAAATGTGAAGGCAAGCCCAGTGTAGGCTGTAAATATAGTTGGGAGAGTTTCAGGGCAGAAAGTAGCTGACCAGAGCAGCCAGGAGGTAGATAAGACATTTTAATTCTTTTCTTCCTCTTCTTAAAGAACACTGGCTGCTTCTGGGTTTGGGCATCTTATGACTTCTCAATAGAAGACTGTATAAGACAATAATCATGAGTTCTGCTCCAATCGCAATGTGCAAAATCATTTGGTTTACTTGAGTCAGATTATGCTTATCAAACAATTGAGAAATGTTCACAGCAAGTAATAGTACCACTATAACTATGCTTCTAAAACTCAGTCCTGAAATGTTTGAAAGCTATTGCCCAGCCTAAATCCAAATATTTTCCTACCTTAATTCATGATTTAAGTGTTCCAACAAGCAAACCAGTTTGTAAATAATTTTTCTATTCATTTATTATTTTCACAAAATTATATGCTCTGTGTAAATTATACTTTTGTATATATTTTGGTTTTCTTTGAATATTCTAGAAATTATAATTTCAAATTCCTGCCATAACATCCTGAGAAATTTTATAGATGGTCCATGAGGGCAGAGTGAGATGAACCCAAGGACATAGAGATAAAGAAGACAAAGTTATCTTCTGAGAAATAAATGACTTAAATCAGCAAATGATGGAAGGAGACAGGATGTCTCCTAACCCCAGGACAGCTGTCCCTTGACTAGGGACAGCTAAATTGACTCAATCTGAAATATTTATATCTAAGTAAGAAAATGTCAACAGAACTTGGAGGACAGCAAAGACAATGAAGCAGTGTCTGAATATAAGGAACTTGAGAGTTCTAGAGCTATACTTTGCTGTCAGGTTAGCATCTTCCAGTTAGTCAAATCCTCCTTAGGAATATCCACCTTCTTCTACCTTATTCCTTACTAAGAGAGCCATGTTCTGATTCATATTTGGGGAAAAGAGATGCTTTGAGTAGTATAATTGATCATTTTAGTCATTGATAAAGGATTATCAGCCTCACTATGAAAAACAATTGCCTTCTGGTTTACATGTAAGTTGAGAGTGAGATTTGATTAGCATTGATCCATTGGCCAGAGACTGATTATCAATAGGTACTGAAAAGTCTAATGTTAGAGCATGTAATGATGAGGACCAGATGCTAGACTCTGATAGCATCATCAGGTTTTCCCCACCCAGAGAGACCTTATAGGCAGTCAGCAAGCCTCTCCTGGTGATTCATCTTCATTTTCTCCCTTGCGGCCTTTCTTCCACATCTAACTTCTATCCACACCTTTATAACCACTATGTTAGTTAAGCCACAGAGCATTCTGTGAGAGAGGTAGGCCACAATGATTAGGAAACACTTAATACATGTGTGTATAAGTGAATTAATAATTAATTTTTTGTTGGAAAATAGAGATTAAGATACTGGGTCACAGAAAGCAAGTCATAAAGGCACAATTCAGTGATTTCATATTTATGGTCTTTTCTATGAATTTCCTCATTCACCTCAGTAGAATGGCATATCGAAGACAGTTTCCTGTAAATCCTACCAGAATGATAGTTCATGTTTAATGCGTTTAGAGACACCCAAATACACATTTGAATTTTGCTGGTGATTCTAGATCATTTCTCCTTCCAACCTTATGGTACTTAATGATTAATAGAACATTTAAGAATGCATAAAGCAATTTCTTTCAAGAAATAAAGTTAAGTTACCAATAATTATTCTTAGAATTATTTTTATTTTGTTTTCTGCTGAATCTAAGAGAGAAAAATAGGTAACTTGTTTTTTTAGTTCCAAAATTTACTGATTGAAAATTACTAATACATATATGGCAAAAGAATAAAATAAAATTTATGTCTCTTTCTCTAAGTGTTTTAAAAATTGCAAAATGAAGGTGGGTGGGACTGTTCAGGTATGGGGGAGCATATTTCTGCAAATTACTCCATGTAATACTAATTCAAATCAAGAATAATTTCATGATTGAACTTAAATTGTGTGACACCAAGTATCATGATAATTTCATCATAGCATATTTGTAAAAATATACCCTTTAACCCATTTTCTGTTTGACCTGAGAATACTCACCAGTGGCACTTGTGGCTACATTTACCCTGAGATAATTCATGGATTACAGTCCTAACCTTACCCCCAAAGTTTGCCATAACATAGCTCACTTTTATTATTATTTTTGCATTGTTTTAGATCTAGAACATCAATAGTCTTTGGAAACAAGTGACATCTGCCTATTTATAGCATTCTGGTTTTAGTAGTGATATTTCCATTTACAAAATATAGTAAATCTCAATGTCTGAAAGTGTCAAATCCTACAAAACATAGCATTCCTATGCATGAGAAAGATTAAGTACTGATCATCATATATATTTCTTTTACATTCAGAGTAGGGACAAGTTCTATTCAGAAATAACTCCAAGAACATTTTTTTTAAGATTTATTTTATTGTTTTTGACAGATACAGAGAAAGACAAAGAGAAGGGGGAGGGCCCAGAGCAGTCTCCATAGTCGTAGGTCTTCAATTTTTGACATGGTTTTGTTCCACACAGGTAGGTGGGGGGCCAAGCAGGACAGAAACAGGGATGGGGGTCTCCCACATGGGAGGCATGCCCCCTTGAGCCAGGAGATGAACTGGGGGGAGAGAACCAAACTGGGGGCCTCCCGCATGGGAAACACACCCTAGTTCAGCATATGCGTCCACAAGGGCTGGGACTGGGACTCGATCCTTGGTTCCTGGGGCTGCAAAGGAAGTTCTTAACTTGCTGAGTCATCCCAGCTCCCCCAAGAACAGTTTTTATATTTTATTTTTTACACTGAAAACCAGTCAGATTTCCTTCAGCCTCAAAGAATGTGTTCATGTAAAATTAAATGAATGTGGCAGTGAGCTACACTTTCTTTCCCTCCTTCCTTCCTT
>PVKE010042449.1:0-12500 GCA_004027555.1 Craseonycteris thonglongyai
CTCAGGGCAGGAACTGGGCTGGGGCCTCCTGCATGGGAGGCACACCCCTTCAAGCCAGGGGCTGAACCAGGGGGCAAGAACTGAACTGGGGGCCTCCTGCACAAGAAGCACACTGCAGTTCAGCATATGGGTCCACATGGGCCGGGGCCAGGATCCAATCCTCAGTCCCCAGGGCTGCAAAGTGAAAGCTTAACCCAATGAGCCATCCCAGCTTCCCCTTGCCTTTGTTTCTTAAAGAACTGGCTTTGGTGCTAGAAAAAATGCAATAGGTGTGCTGCAATGCCTTCATTCTGATTAGAGAAATGCGAGACTGATCTGTTGTGACTGCAGATAAAACTAACACTCCAATTAACCCTGAGACACAGGGAGCTCTCAAAGACTGCTTAATTTTATAGAGATGTTCCCTTCAAAACACAAATTGAGTTCGCTGCTCATGGGAGGAAGCATTCTAAAAATTAACCAAAAATGGCTAACTGCTGTTTGAACTGGAAAGTATAAACATGCCAAAGCATTTAAAATGGTCATTAAAATGTAAAACTAAAGAAAATCCAGGTTACGTTTTCTTATCCTATCTCACAGTTTCCTAATTTAGTACTCACTCTTTAAGAATAAACAGTCATTAACATTTCATTTTCACATTATTTGATCAGAACAGAGAGTAGACAATTATGATTTTAGCATGACTAAATATTAGCCCACCTTATCAAATTTATACTGAAATTAGTAAGTTTAAATTATATTTGATTTTATCCAGTAAACATCAAAGTAAAAGATTGGTTCTTAATTTGTGTTTATGATAAGGAATAAACGGTTATTTTGTTTTCCTGTCCACTGAGAGAGATAATAGACGAGTTTTGCTTATGAAAGCTTCTGTCTAGGTTATAGACATTAGTAATCATTAGTTATCATTAGTACATGAACTCATGTTAGAAATGCTTATAGAATTATTTATAGCATCCAGTTCAGTCAATAGTTAACTCATTAATAGCTCTGATAAGACAAGGTTCAGCAATGGACAGTTTAGTTAACTTTATCTGTGGATTTGTTTATCCTTATGTATAAGGATAAATTGTTTCCTTCATCTTTTAAAGATTTATCTTTATTGTTTATAGAGAGAGACAGAGAGAAGGAGGAGGGCCCAGAGCAGTCTCCATAGTTGATAGAATTTGTTTTCCATATAGTTTCACTCCACAGGTGGGTGCGGGGCTGCACAGGACAGGAACTGGGCTGGGACCCTCCCGCATAGGCCCTTTTGAACTGGGGGCACGCCCCAGTTCAGCATGTGGGTCCGCCTGGGCCTGAGCCAGGATTCAATCCTCAGTCTCTGGGGATGCAAAGCAAGTGCTTAACCTGCTGAGCCATCCCAGCTTCCCTGTTTCCTTCATCTTCCATGGCCTCTGCTCTCAATCTCTTCCCTCCTTTTTGATCTTTTCTGCTACCCTCTATGGAACACTATAACTTTCAATAAAGGTTCTTATATAAAAGAGATATATATATTCCCTAAATTCTATTCATTTCTCTTGTAGACTCTCTGTTAACCAGAACTCAAGCAACAGCCCTTGCAAGCAACGGGCAAAATTTTTTGCCGGTTGCTTAAGATTTTACCAGTTACTTGAGAGTGCTGGTTGCTTGTGTTCTGGTTAACAGAGTCTACTTACATTTATCTAGCATCTACCAATTCCCATGGGCACAAGGTAACTGAGAGTCTACTGCTTATTGCCTGGCCTGTGGATTCCAAGTGAATCATTGGAAGCACAGTCATAGGAAGAAAGGAATCTAAATGTATTTCAGAACAAGCTTTTAGTCCTCTCATAGATGCAACTGTTCAGAATCTAAGTGACATTTAATAAAAAAAAAAAAAAAAGACATGCAAAGGAACATGATGTATTAGCTTCTTGATAACTAGCATCCTTCTAACTTCATCCAACCCTATCCTGTTGCATACACACATCAATACACATCCATGCCCTGATACACACAGTAAAACATTTTAGAGTAATAAAAATTTTAGTAACTTCCATAATTAGCACTGTAAAAATGATCATTATTTATATTTCATATAGATTTTAGATATTCTATAAGAAATCATGACCCAAGGTGGATCTAGCTCCTATATTTAGAGAGAGGATATAAACACTAAGGAGAGACTTCTTCGCTTCTGTTGATTTGGACAGGATAAAAGTGTTGGTTAGAAAGATGAATGTAAGCTTTGGTGCAAGCAAATAATTCTGAAAAGAGGGGATCCTTCCAATACATGAACCTACAGAGATGAGATTTTAAAACCTATGATTTCTTTAAGATGGAAGAAAGGCAACTGTGAACAAACAAGCATGCTGGTAATCCTTTTCAAGACTCTACTCTAATGTAGCCACAACACAAAGCTATTTAGGAAAGTGTAAAGTTTTTAAGTCACTGTGCTGTTCTGTTTCCCACATTCATGTTCAGCAACAGCAATGCTCTTTAACTGTTCATCCTGCCACCCACACAGGCAACTCATTCATGTGTAAAGGTCAAAGCTGCATAATTATGGTAGAAACACATAAAAGCTACACAGCCTGATATTTTCAGCACATAATATTGGAGAGAATAAAGGGCAATTTATATAAACGAAGCTAGAGTAAGAGAAATAGAGATGAGATAGAGAGACACACACAGAGAGAAACTGATTGATTTATCTGCATTGGATGGAATTAATTGCTGTAAAAACCCAGTAGTCTGTGACACTGCATCTAATAATGGCCATGTATTACCAACAAGGCAAATCTATACCTAGCACAGGAAGAAAGCTTTACTTCCCAGACATTTAACCACCATCTCTAAGGACAATTCATGATAACATCTAGGATACTTTTAACTCACAATCAGGAGTCTGCTGATACTAGAAAATAAGAATTGATCCAAGTGACCTAGTTTAGAACAGGCTTTAAAAAGACAGTCATTGAGGCACAAAGTAAATGCTGGGCAAATGAAATAAATTTAATATGTGGGATAATTATGTCACATGTAAATAGTTGTATTGGTTTAAACTAAAATTATATATATTTTGGGAAAGTTATTGAAAATTCATTAAATCATGGAAAAAAAGGTCAATGCCAGTCAACTGGAAACTGGTTTGGTAGATGTAACTTCCAAGAAAGAAAACAGATCAGTTGAAATTGTCTTGCAGAACAGAAATTTTAATGGCCATGATCACCTTCTTGCAAAGAGAAGAAGTCGGTGCCTTAGTGAGTGTAACATATGCTTTGTACCTGAAAGAAGACCTTGATGAGGTGCTAGGCATTGGTATTATGCATTCTTTCATTAGATTCTGTTTTCTTTTTAGTTTAAGGAGTCTGTAATGGCACAATTTTGGAAGACTATTCTAAGCATGATCCCAATAGCACCATTGTATTCCATGGATTAGAGAGAGACTGGATGATAATTCGTAACTCTTTTGCATGACCTTTATTGATTCCTTATAACTAGTCCAAGTTTTGAAAGACAGGAAGGGTAAGACAATATAATCCCAAAGTATAAAAACAGGTATGATTTATTTACTATGAAACACCTACATTATATCTATACTAAGTAAACACTTAAATCACATCTAACTTTTTGAGAAAATTTATGTTCACAAAAGAATTGAGTCGAGGCCTAAATCCCACTTCTGGCTCATCTTTTGGGACTTATTTGCTATGTAAATATCTGAACTGGAAAACTGCAGTCAAAATTAATAGTATCCCCTAGGCCTGAAGGCAAAATTCTCATGATTCCTGGTCATTGGGCATGTTTGTCAGCATCACTGCTCATTTTTACCTAATTTCTATTTATGTTTCAATCTAACTTAAGCCACAGATGTTTACAGCTATGGAAATCCATCTCCTTGTAGAAGCTGAGTGCCTTCTCTAGAAACTAGAAGTATAGGGCTACCTATAAACACAAACATTCTGGGCTTAGAGATGCTTTTAGAATACTTGTTCATTTATAAAGCACTCACACAGGCTTGGGTGCATGGGCTTCAATGAGGAAAGCATAATGTTAATGAAGGTAATGATGATGGATGTAATAAATTGCAAATGTTCTAGTCACTGTGCTAAGCATACAGTCATCACAACAGCTGTTATCACTATTTCCAATGGACAACAAGATGCAGAGACACTAACTAAATGCATGTTAGAATCCAGATATAAATCCAGATATGACTGATTCAAAGTATGTGCCCTTAACCACTGTAAAATATTGCCACCAAAATAGAGAAATCAGAGAAATAATCTTTATCCCCAAATCTAGCTGCACCAATGACATCTTTTCCTGAAGTCCTCTTCCTAATATTTTTTTTCAAAAGACTTAAAAATGTGCTAATTTATCAATTACAGTTTTCTGAAATCCACACAGTAAGTAGGGTGATATTGGTCTTATTCATCAGGTGAGAAAACAGAAAGAGAAAAACATTATTAGGGACACTAATGAGGCCTATAATTGAATTACTCAGATTTCATTCTAGTTTTCTAATTTGGGTATATTCTCACAAAGAATTATTTATACCAACATTTAAAACATATAATGTGCATATTTAAATATTATTTACTATTTAACATTTATTTTAGCTCTAAATTCCTCCATTCTCAACATTATCAATAAATTACTATTCACTTGCCTTCCCTAAATGGGGTTACTAGTCACATATAGACAACCTTAGTATGAAACAATGAGAATGGAAATGAAACACTCAGATTTACTGATGATAGGTTAGGTATTACAAGACACTCTGAATCTCCCAACCTGATTCAGTTATATTGGAAATCCAATAACTTGAAATTTTACTGGAACCTTATACTTCATCTCATTTCAGAAATTTTCCCAGATGGTACTTTGTAAAATTACATCTTTGGCATGAGTATTGAAATGTAAAACTGTTCATCGATTTAACTTCTAGTGCTACTAAAGGCCTGAAGTTCAGGTAGAAGAAAAAGACATTGGGTCACCATTCTTGATCAGTGACCTCTATATGGTCTTCTAGCAAAACAAAAACTTCTCAGCAATAATTCTGATACTCAATGGAACTAAAAAATGGCATTTAAAAAAATATCAACTTCAAATGAGGATGTTTACTTTTGATTTTATTATTTTAGCATTATATTTAGCATTTTTACAGAACTAAATAAAGCATATTCATAGTAATATATTGAAACAATGCAGAAGCACCAGAAACAACTAAAGTTTTACTATAATAAAAATCAAAAATAATATGAGAACATACTTAGACACTTATTTTATGTAATTCACTCTTATAATCACTTTACATCAATTGCCTCATTTAATCTCTACAACCACCCCCCAGAAGACAGTTTTTCAGTATCCTATTTTAGCAAGACTTAAATAATTCACCCAAGATCATACAACTAGTAAATTGCAATTAAGTTAGAACTTCATGTTTGTGTACTTCCAAAATGAATCCTATTAAACACATTATAATCTCATATAGCTATTTATTCCATGGAAAGAGAGCAAGTCTTTATTTTAAGAGATCAGATTTTTGTGAAAGAAATAAATACAGACTAATCTAATTTCTGGTGGAATTAATTCCAATGAAACAAATATAATATATAAAAATTCCAATTGCAATCTAATACTTAGGAGAAAGTTATATGCAGAAATAGAGGCTTTGTGTATAACCACCTTGGGCTTAACTATTCTGCCACCACTGCTTAACTCTGATTTTGTCTTAGATTCATAATTCATATTTCCCAAACATCAGATATTCTCAGAAACACATAATGGATGGATCGGAGAAGCTATGATTTCTTCTTTCCTTAAAGTATATGCTCCTTTGGACAGAGCAACTATTAATTTCCCTTCTGTGCTTCTCTTGCTGAATTCCAAGGTTGTGTGAGATTTTGTAATTTGCTTCCAGAGTAACTGGGATATGAAAATTAATTTAAAAAATCATTTGTTGTCAACTTGATCTTTATTTATTTTTTCTTTACTTTCTTCTCTGTTTTAAACATAGGTTTACCTCCAATTATGTCTATATTTCAAGGAGTTTCACATTTAAAAGCAGGAAGTGACAAAAGTGTGGGGTTGAAAGAAAATAGTTTCCTTTTCCCAGTCTACCCAACTATAAACACAGATGAAGTATAATGTTGTTGCTTTCATCGTAGCCACTGCCTCTTTAAGGGAACGATAATGAATTGGACAGATTTCACTCATTCCACTACTTCTGTGAGAGGTTGCTTAGCAACTATAGGATATTGGAGAGAGGGAGATGTTAGATCAGGTTGCAGGAAAAGGAACTGATCATTAACATGGCAGGTGTTAAATGTGATCCACCTCCTTTCTCCCTTTCTTTCATGTTACTTACAGGTCATTTCAGACCCAGAACTCAAGGTTCACTATTCAGTCCTTTACCCTCCAAGCCAAAGCTCTTACCCAACTAAAGAAAAGGAATCTTTCACAGAGTTGAGGGTATGCTATGCTTAAAAATAGCAATGACCTGTTTGGATGTTATACTTCTGATCTTTCTTACATTTTTCAGGTGAGAAAAGAAAAAATGAAAAACAGTTTCATTGGCTAATTTTTACTTTGCAGTTAGATTTTGGACATATTCTTTTGCTCATGAGATGTACTTGACCTCATTAGAAACCGAGTCTATAAATTTTTGAGTTCATGGAATATTAGCATTGGACCATTTCTATGATATCCTGTTATCCTACAGCCACAGGATTCTGTTATTATTGTTTTATATACTTAGTGCTACCTATACATAAATAATTCTCCACCTTTGTTTGACTGTTAACTATTGATTTTGTCAAAAAGTTTTACTTTCTAGTCCTGGGAAGAGTCAATTTTTAAAAAACATTTTACAAAGTCTAAAAGATCAAATTTACATCATAAAATAAATAGTAGCCAACAGAGTAAAAACTTTATCATGTGTCTACTATGTTCCAGGCTCAAAGCTAATTGCATTCATAAAAGATTCCATTTAATTCTCATAGCAACCCTATAAAGTAAGTAAAGTAAGTGCTATTATTATTAGCCCCTTTAAGAAAAAGGAAATAAAGGTTTACGCTCTTGTTCAAAATGTTTACTCACATTTTCAGTGGTGGAAAAAACATGAGCCTCAGTTTGCTCACCCTAAGAAGCCAAGCAGGGATTATCAACGACATTATGTATTTCTATGTTGAATGTTTACAATTCATTCTTCAAAGACAATAACCAAAAAGGAAGAAAGGAAGGGAGGAAGTCAAGAAGGCAGTAAGGAATTCCTCATATTAGTGTCTTGAAAAAGAAGAAAACAGTAAAAGCATGACCTCATCTTTAAATAAGTGCCACAAAAAAAGCATCAGCTCCCTCCTATGTGATGGAATGCAAAATATATAAACATTATAAGATATTATGGTATGGTGAAAACACTCTTTTTTTTTTTTTCAATCAGACAGAACTGCATTCAAATCCAACCTCTGTCTGTCCCTGACCCTACAGTGAAGCCAAGCATCTAAACGCTCTAAGTTTAGATTCACAATCTGTAAAAGGAAGATTGTAATACCAGGTTTACATAAGAAAATAAAATTAAAAAGTAAAATTGCCTTATTTGTTTCCCATATATAAAGACATTCAAAACATACTGGTTGTATTTCATTTATTTATTTATTTATTTAGAAAATGAAATAGAGGTGAATAATTAGGGATCTAGGCAAATTTTAACTAGAAACAGTAAATAATCTGTGTTCACAGTGTAAAAAATCCCCCAAAACTCTTCATTACATACTTCTGTGGTCCCTTAATTATTTATAATTATTTCATTTCAAATATGAAAAAAATATATATCTCTAAATAAACACAGCAATTACCCTTATTAATGATACAGTTCTGTATACAACACATTGTGGTATACTCTATGTTCAATTGAAATGCAAATAAAACACAGTCCCTCTTTTTGAGGATTTCAAAAGAAGAGCGAAGGCAATATGACAAGGCAAGAGAACTGCTTAACAGTGTTTGGAGAGAAGAGTTTCACATCAGAAAAAAAAGTTCCAAAGGAAATAAAACATGAACAAGGCCTTCTCAGTGGGCATATATAGTTTTTTGCTGTTGGTGGTAAATTTTTAATTTTAATTTCTTTTTGGGGGTGGGGCGGAGGAACATATAGCCACCACTTATCCCTACTGTTTTAATAGGATTTTATGATCTTATTTTTGCTGGGGGACACCCTGTCCCCTAGTCTCAGCCCTTTTAGTCTGGTGGTGTTGACAATCTGATGGTGTATCACGGCCTGACTAGATCTGGGCTAGGCCACACTGTTCATGCTCCTGGCCATGGTGTTAGGTTCAGGGGTGGACACATGATCCATGCAAACCCATTAGGCCAATGGGCCAGGTCTGGCTTTGGCCCAGCAGCAACTCTGCCTTCTCTTCTATAAGACTAATATTTTTCTGTTGTCTGGCTGTGTTTCTATATCTAGGTTCTATTGTCACATCACTGTTGTTGAAAACAACATTTAAACACTGATCTCAACCATGCTTGCAATGAAGCCTTTAGCCCTAGACTGACCCATGTCTAGATGTATTTTTCTCTACCCATTTTTGTTGCCTTTAACATTTTGTGGGAAGTGATTGAGAACCCAGTTTATTATTCCTAATTGATCCAGCTTTGAAGAACAGGTAAAATTCCAGCCCGTGGAGTGAATGGAGAGAGACACACTAACAGTGGCAGAACTGTAGGCAAGGGCTTGGGGATGGGGAAAGTGTTTGGGGAGTAGCAAGCCAAATGTCAGGTCACCAGCCTCCTATTAGCAGCTGAAATATGTACTTCCCTTCACAGCAAAAGTTTTGCATTGACTTTCTCACTCCCAGACAACTGCTGCCTGAGCCTCTCATACCCCCTGAGTCATGTCCCCTTTCACTGACTAAGACGAGTGTGTTCACTGGTGTCATGGAGCTAAATGACTTCCATTGTCTTAGTGGTTTAGGTCAGACCTCAGAGACATTGCAAGTTAGGTTCCAGAACACCACAAAAAAGTGAGTATTGCAATATAGTGAGTTACAATCTTGCCTTCAGTTTCTAAAATACAAACACCTATAAGTGCAATAAAGTAAAGCACACTGAAGTGGAGTTCCCCCAGATTACTAGGACACTGGTACCAGCTTCCCATGTGGTATCTGGCCTTCTTTCTGTAGCTATCTGTATGCCAATGAAGAGAAGAATACATTTAATGTTGCTACATAAAGCGGCAGCTGCAATCCTATCAGATGACCCTGTAATGCTAATGAGATATAATGACTCATTTGTATTCATGTCTACCTACTATGCCTGAAAAGAATACTGGACAGACTTGCTATGCAGGGTTCATCCCTCACCACATAACTCTCGTGGAGAAGGACAGAATGACAAATACTGCTGGAAAATGCACTAGAATTATTTTATCAAGATGTTTTCTCCTGAGTACTTATTCCTATGGTCTGATGTACTGCCATATTTAATATTTGCTCATTCATGGAATGTTCTCATTCTGACTTTTCCGAGTCAAAACCTAAACCACTCATTAAAGACCCAGTTCAGATCTCACCTCTCCTGTATAGGTTTCCCAGAACATTCCAGCCCCCACAAGTAGGGGAAGGAAAACAATGGGTCACCTCCACACCTCCTACTCCCAAGTCCCAGCTTTCACTTTTATTAGAAGAGCCTCAGAACTCATTTTACTTCTACTAGTGTCTGATCATTACTCTGGACTATATCCAACCTGTTTACCTCTCCAATATTTCTAAAATGTAAATGAAATCATGTCACAGCAAGGCTTACTACCCTCTAATCACTTGTCCACATACTGAGAATAAGATCCTTGTCCACCAGCCTTTATATGATTTGAACCTTGGTTTCTCATTTGCACTCATTTTCCACCACTCTGCCCTTTGCTCATTCCACAGTAAACAAGCTGACCTCCTCCATTATTCCTTGAACACAGCAAGTACCTTCCAGGCTAAGGGCCATTGCCCTCACCAGTTCTGTCATGAATAGTTATCCCCCAGTTATTCACAGCTTCCTCCCTCCCTCAGTCCATGTCTCTGCTCATAGACAATATCCTCAGAGACCTTTCCTGCAATGCTACTGAAAATGGCACCTTCACCCCCCTTTATGTCTTTATCATCAGAGCAGTCAGTATCACTTGACATTATCAGACTGTGTATTTGTTTATGTGCCTTTCCATTAGAACATGATGCCATTAGAACATGATGCCAAGGACTTCGTAATGGTGACTACCATATATAGCACCTTGAAAAGTGTTTGAACAAATTACTCAATACTTATTGTTGAACTAATTGAAGAGCTTACAGCATAACATCTATTTGAAAACCAATATGCATTTAGCACATAATAGCCAATTGTTTTGTGTTCCCTGGAGTAAAATTAACAATGATACCCAATTATACCATCTATTTATAGAAGCAATTCTAATGCTTAAAATACTTGGAGCGTAGCAAGCACTATATATTTAAATATATACTAATTTAATATATAATACTAATTTAATACAACTCTATGAAGAAGGTAGTATATTTGTTCCCATGTTAAATATATGCAAAAACTGAAACACATGTGGCTTAAGGCACTTGTCCACAGTCTAGAAGCTAGTAAACAGCAGAAACAAAATGTGAACCTAAATTGGCTGGCACCAGATTCTATAATTCTCACTAAAAGGCTATGCCTTCTGTCTTGCTACTAAATGGTTTGGAATGGATAATGCTATAAGATAGGATTCTAACGATAGCACTTAATCAGGTCTCATCTCCATTGTACTCTGTACCATCTTTTATCAACCCAAGTTAAGATAGTATGCTTTGAGAAATCTCTAGGTCCTCTGTGACCCCACAGTGCTATACACATATGACAGATATAGGGAGTATTTGCTGATTGATCATTTAAAATTCAGATACTTTGGAGAGACTAAATCTTAAGAGCTATTTAGCCACGGTCTGAATTCTTAAAAACCAAAAGCCAGATTAAGAAGGGGTATGTGAATAAGAAGAAGCATATGGAAGGGAAGAGAGAGTATGTTAAACTTGTCTCCTTTATAATTTTGCTTTCAGTGTTTGTCTCTGTCTTTTTATTTTTATTATTATTTTTTTCCTTTGCTGTTTTAAGTAAACACAAATGGAGCAACTTCTCTCTTTTAAGACACAGATGAAATTAGAGTTTCTGGAATGGTAGAAATCACCGTAGTCAGTTTACATTTGTATAGTGTGGCTGCTCACACTTATATAAACCAAAAGACTGTCTCCGTCCCTAAATCTTCTTTACTAGATGCATTTTCCTCTGACAACATCATGTCAGACATTAACATAATTATGTTTCAAAATTTATTTGGTGATTTTTTCATAGAAAATGTTTGCAATAAAAAATGCTCAATGATCATTATGGTTCTTCCTTGCTGAACTAATCTAAAATGGTGACAGATATTGAATTAGTTATTTATAATAATGGCATTCATATTGTATTCTTTGGCCTTTCCTTTTTGGCATAAGG
The DNA here is from genome assembly GCA_004027555.1 of Craseonycteris thonglongyai. NCBI lineage: Eukaryota > Metazoa > Chordata > Mammalia > Chiroptera > Craseonycteridae > Craseonycteris > Craseonycteris thonglongyai. The sequence continues at coordinate 11,500 of PVKE010042449.1, forward strand.
TTATTTTACTGAAAGCAATCACAGTGGCATTTATTGGATGACTCTGAGGTCTGTGTTGGAGCTAAAATTAGCTTTTTCTCCTATTTAAGTAGAACATATAAAAATGTTTCTTTAGAGGAGCTACTTAAAGCATTCCACTAGATTAACTTGCCTTCCTTCTTCTGAGAGCAAATTTATATTCTGTTTAGGAGGTCATGAGTCTGAGATCTGGAGATCTAAAGTAATCCTCATGTGAAATTTTCAGCTATGACCCCAGAAATCTTCCTCAAAATGTCTTATCTTGATAGTGGGAAAAGATATACAGGATAAGACCTGGATTCATCAGCAAGGACAACTTCAGATACCCAGAGCTTCCTCCTGACTTACAGAAGCAATGATTCTATTTTGTTGTTCGGTTTCCCTTCAACTTTCTTGTCTGTCTTTAATTTCATACCGTTTTCAAAACCCTAGTTCTTGACACTTTTTCACCTTCTTTCCTTTCACTTTCTACCATCTCAAGTAGAATATATTTTATAAATAGTACCTTGATTCAGTCTCCTCTGATGTAAATATAGACAGAAATAACAGAACACACAAAATCATTACGGTAAGAATGCTAAATATATATATATTAAAAAGGTGCTTTATAAAAACTAGCCAGACATCTAAATGCTAAATAATGTAGGAAGACTATGTGTATATATGTGTATATATTCATACACACATATGAATATACACATATTTGTATATATATGTATACATATGCATATATGTCCATGTTTACTCTTGCTTCATCTTTGTGGATGAATAAAGCTTAGCCAAGTAGTACAACTTAAATAAGCAATGACCTCTTTAAACACCTTGAATTTTTTCTAAATGATGCAACTACAAAGGTTTGAGTCAATTTAGTGAGAATATCAGTCAAACCTGCTATTTCATACCATGCAGACAAAACATGGACCGATTAAGTTTTCACACTTAACTTGTGGTTACTTGGGTAGCATATAGACTCAATCCCATAA
>PVKE010042450.1:0-13746 GCA_004027555.1 Craseonycteris thonglongyai
GGAGAGGGCACCAGCATTATGGACACACTCAATGGTTTGGTGTTTACCTGGAGAGGAGGGAGAAGGAGAGAGGGAGAGTTGTGGGGGGAGGGGGGAGTGCGCACCAGATATATGGGGTTGGAGGGGGACCTGATTCTGGGAGGTGGGCACATAATGTGATGCATGGGTGATGTGATGTGGAGTTGTACATCGGGTAACTATCTAATTGTTACCAACCAATGTCACCCCATTAAATTTAACAATAAAATATAATAATATTTTAAAAAATAATAAATAAATAAAATAACCCAGTGTTTTGAAGATATAATGACGCCACCACATTAAACCAATATAATTATCTTCAGCTTGAACAGCACATTTAAAAAAATAAAACTATCTTCCCCATCTTACTTCAAGTCCATTACTTTCCAAGAACAAAATTAAAAAAAAATTATATATAAAAGATTATTTAATAATTATTATATTAGCTTAACTGTCAGAGTCAGGACTCTGACAGTTTGTCTATAAAAAACATAAATGTATAGATAAAAATAGGCAAAATCAGGTCTTGAACATAGCTGTAAAATATAGATAGATATGCTGGCAGTTTTATACTTGAAAGCTGAAACTGAGTTGGATTTCTTCTTTTCAGTTGTATTTTATCTATGATTTTCTGTCATTTAAATAATTCCATATAGGAAGGAAAACAGTCAGAGAAAAGTAGGATATTGCAGTTAGTATGACACACATATTTCACTATTTGCTTTATTGAAAAGAAAGAAAAACAGCAATAGCTACAACAACAATGAGTATATAAATGAACCAAAAATATTTCATTTGGGATTCGGAGGAATTACTGTTACGCTAATCAATGAAACTCTTCTGAGGCAAAGAGTAATATAGTACAGATCTAAGGATTTAAAGAATTTGGAAAAGCATTTCTGGCAGAATAATATCCCTGTTTTTATGAGCTGGTAAATTTAAAAAGGGCATTACTTCTACCAGATCCTATATACTTTGCATTCTTCCTTTTTTTTTTCAATTCCTATTGTAACTTTATTTATTTTTGTTTGATTTATTGGGGTGACATTGGGTGGTAAAAATTACATAGGTTCCAGGTAACTTCTTCATTGACATTCTTGTTTCAGTATTGCCAGCATGTCTTTCATTCTCCAGAGTGATCTTTTTAAAAAGCCAATCAATCATGTCACCTCAGTTCATTAAAGTCTTCCTATTACATGTAGAGTAAACCTAACTTTTCTACTATGGGCTGCAACCTTATAAGGAGTACTTACCGGTATTTATCCTTCCAATCGTGTTGCTTCTGTCTTTCCCTGTCTCTTACAGTGCAGGGATTGCTACTCAGTAGCTGTATGTATGTATATATGTATGTATGTATGTATGTATGTATGTATGTATGTTAGACATAAAGCATTATATTAGTTTCAGGTGTACAACATAATGATTTGATATTTGCATATATTGCAAAATGATCATCACATGTTTATTTAACATCCATCACTATAGTTACAACATTTTTTATCTTGTGATAAGACTTACAATCTACTTTCTTAGCAACTATCAAATATGCAGTACAGTATTATTAACTATAGTCATGCTGTACAATACATCTCCTGAACTTATTTGCTTATAAACTATAAGTTTGTATCTTTTGACCCCTTTCATTTATTTACCTCACCCCTCTACTCTACTCACATATGGCAATCATCAATCTATTTTGTTGTCTGCAATTATAAGCCTATGAGCTAGTCAGTTATTTACTTGTTTTTAGATTCCACATATAAGTGACATTATATGGTATTTGTTCTTCTCTGTCTGCTGATTTATTTTGCTTAAGGTCCTTTCAAGTTGTTGCAAATGACAGGATTTCCTTTTTTATGGTTAAACAATGTTCTATTGTATATACTTGTATATATCACATTTAAAAAAATTCATTCATCCATCAATGGGCATTGTATATATTTTTTCAAGTGGTTGTTTTTATTTTCTTTGCGTAAATATTCAGAGGTGGGATTGCTGGGTTATACCGTAGTTCTATATTTAATTTTTTGAGGAAACACCATTTTTTTTTTCTACTGTGGCTGCACAAATTACTATTCCCAAAGCAGAACAAAAGGTTTCCTTTTTTCCCCATATCATCATCACTTATTATTTCTTTTGTTTTAGATAATAGCCATTCTAATAGCTGAGGTGATATCTCATTGTGATTTTGGTTTGCATTTTCCTGACAATTAATTATGTTTAGCAACTTTTCATGTACCTATCGGCCATCTGTATGTCTACTTTGGAAAAACATCTATTAAGGTTTCTCTGCCCACTGTCTAATTAGATTTATTTATTTTATTTTATATTTTTGTTACTGAACTGAATGTGTTCTTTATATATTTTGGATATTGGCCCCTTATCAGATATGATTTGCAAATATTTTATCCCATTCATTAAGCTGCCTTTTCATTTTGTTGATGGTTTCCTTTCCTTTGCAGAGGTTTTAGTTTGATATAGTCCCACTTGTTGATTTTTGCTTTGCTTGCCTTTGCTATAATGTAAATATATATATATATATGTGTGTGTGTGTGTGTGTGTATATATATATATATAATCACTAAGATTGATGTCAAGAAACTTACTGCCTAGACTAAGGTTTGTGGCTTTGGCTTTGTGATAAGGGCCAGAGGATAGTTACTATTTTTTTCTGGGTGGGTTCTCCTCCCATGCAGCCAACTGGTGGGTGCCATCTGTCTTGTGTTGCTCCCACCTCCACACAGCAAAATCTGAGACTGATTGGTTTGATGAGCTCTGCTCTCTTCACCCTGCTGACTCACTGAGACCCCACCACACCCAACTCTGCCAATGCCAGAGGCACTTTCTCTGGTAAGCAGTCAGCCCAGCACACACTGCAGACTTTCTTGGAAAAATATTTAGGTATGCAGGGCCTAGGTGGGAGGCAAATGGCATTGGTGTGCTCTGACACTTTTTCTGAGTAGTTGCAGGCACAACATTAGCGCCAAACCAGAATTTACAGATGCACCCAGTGCAGGTCACCAGGAAGACTGTGTCATGGACTGAAAGGGCACCTGCTACATAAAGCTATCCAGCAATACTGGGAGACACAGCAGATCTACTTAATACATGCAAACAAACACAAACAGGCGTCCAAAATGAGAAAAAAAAAAAACAACCCAAAAAACAACAAAAAAACATTTCAAGGAAAAGAACAGAAAAAATGTAGAAGAACTAAACAGGATGGAGGCAAGCAACCTATCAGCTATAGAGCTCAAAATGATTGTTATAAAGATGCTCAGGAAGCTTAATAAGAATTTCAACAGAGGCATAGCAAGCATAAAGAAAGACAAATAAATCATAAAAAAGAACTAGTTAGAGGTGAAAACTCTAACTTGAAAACAATACTTGAAATTCAGAATGCAATAGAAGGAATCACCAGCAGACTAGATGGAACAGAGGATTGAACTAGTGAAATAGATGACAAGGTAGCAGAAAATATCTAGTCAGAACAGTAAAAAGAAATAAATATTCTCCCCCCTCCAAATTAGAATAGTTTAATGGGCCTCTGGGACAGTATCAAGTGTAACAACATTTACATCATAGAAGTACCAAAAGGAGAAGAGCGAAATCAAGAAGTTGAGAAACTATTTGAAAAAATAATTACTTAAAACTTCCCTAGCTGGCAAAGGAAGCAGACATACAAGCCCAGGAAGCATGGAGAGTCCCAAACAACATAAACCCTAATAGGCCTATACCAAGAAACATTGAAATAAAAATGGGCAAGATTGTCCTCCTTCTGTCCTCAGACTAATGTAGTCACCCATCCCTGTTCACTTTTTATCACATCTTATTTTATGTTCTTCAAAAATATTGCTATCTGAACAATATTTTGTATCACAATGCTATGTGATTTATTGTCTGTCTTCTACAAGTAGAGCATAAGAGTGTAAGCTGTACGAGGACAGGGCACCTTCTCTGCCATAATGCCATGTTTCTAACAGTGCCTGACACATAGCTGGTGCTCAGTACTTGTTGATTAAATGAAACTTCACAATGACTTACTATTGCTTCCAAAAGCTGCCTCTCACCATAACTATCTTCTATTTATTAGGTATTTTCTAAAACAAGGGACTCTAAGGGGAAAAATCATTGCATACTTGTATTTTCCAGCTGATTATAACTTTAAATGGATAAAAAAAATTAATGGAAAGTATAAATAAATTATATAAGGAAAGAATACTGATGACGCATTTCAAAGCATCAAGTTGTACAATTGAAAAATAAACAATTTTTTTTGTCAATTATACCACAGTAAAGATGGTGAGGGATAGGTAATGTAATACATCTTTGTATTAGGAGCTAGTTAAAAAACAACAAAAATTCATGTTTTAACTGATGTGAGCTAAAGAGAAAATAATTTCAACAGAGTTCAAGATATAGATTAAGGTAAAATAAATTTGGGGAGCTGGCACATTCTTGCTGTTGGGAATTCTTTAGTTCATGTTTGCTTGAAGATTAATAGTTAGAAAAACCTAGAATGTAAGATAAAAGATCAGGTACATTTGGATTAAACAAAACCTTCTAGAAGTTAGCATGGGAAGAAAGAGTCTTCTTATGAGTTAATATGTAAATGCAAGTTGTGGTATTAAATAGCAGTATATTTTGAAATTTCATTATCAGTAATTAGTGTGTAGAAGTGTGAAGTGTTCTATATGAAAATGGCCACTAATTGTGTTTTTGGTTGTCTAAGTATTTATTTAATATTTACTTGAGCAATTAACTCTAGTATGACTAGATGAACAGATTAATATTATTCTATGGCATGCAACAACACTAAACAATATGTTTATTTTTAAATGAGTAATAATTCATTATTACTGTATACATTACAAATGAGGAAGATAATGCTATAAATGAGACAACACTGATAGAAGACAAGGCTGATAAGTTGAAATTTGCAAGGTCAGAGAGAAGCCACATGAGAATGTAACCGTAGGCTCACCTTGAATTATATTCATGGAGAAAGCAGGGAACTACTATATCATTCTCATTGTCTCTACACAGAGTTAGAACAAAGTGAAATAAATTTAATATCTTCAAGGGAGAGAACTCTGTCATTTTTCTGACTACAGAACTGCATCCATAACTCTAATGGGACATCTTACAACTTGAAACATATGGCCAACAAGTGCTGGCATATTGTTGAAAGTAATCTGACTGAGCAGGCAACTTTCACCTTTCTGAGGAAAGTAACCATAACTTCTGGTGTTGATGTAATTTTGTGATTTAGAGACCAATCTCAGTCATACTTGGATATCCTGCTGCTTCTCCACAAGCAACATGCAAATTGTGCACTACTATTTGTTAAGATTTTTTTTCCAAATTGGATTCAAACTGAACACAGTTTAATACTACATTTTTTTTTTTTGCTTGCAAGTAATACATTCATATAGACTTACCTATAAAAAAAAATTTTGTGAGCGTTTATTACTGTGAAATCCTGGTTCACTTTGAGAGGAAATGGAAAGGGTGTGGATGATGTATTTAGTCTTTTTGAGTAATGCATTTTTCAATATTAAGAAGATACATAATTTTAACTCATATATGAGAAGGATAATGATCATTTGTGCGTAGAAAAATAAAATAACATTATGTGTTTTTAAATACATTCTTTATTATGGTAGAAAATTCTGGTGGAAAATGTTTTATTTAAAATATTGTTAAAATTTTCATTTAAAATTTTTTTGAAAAATATATACAATGAAAATGTACTAAAGTTATTGATATCTTTTTATCCATTTTTAAGGAATTCTTTTGGTATTTTAAAGAAACAGAGAAAGTAAGCTTCCTTGAAAAATGTAGGACCTGAAGGGCTCATTGACATCTACAGACCAGGTGCCTTCTTATTTTTGTTGTAGTTGTTCTTAATAACTTTTCATTAAAATGTTTGTGAAGATACATATCTAATAGCTATTTATAAAAATATCAAGAAATACTTAATGATTTGTTTTCATCATTTTACCATAATTTAATGAGACTAATGGATATGTTGCTCTTGATTTTCATTAACAGCTTGTACAATAAGAAAAATACCTTTATATCTTTTTAAATATTTTATGTGTTATAAAGCTTTTGAGACCTAGTGCCTTAATGGACCACCTAGGATGAAAGGTGGAGATAATTTTCAGTGGATGGAAAGTCTCAAAGTGTTGCCAAGTCAAATTAGATTAGTATGTCCATACGGTCGAATGGTGTCATCAAAGAGAAAAGGAGATGGGACGTGCTGGATTATGGAAGCTCAGATCCAACTAGAAAGGGTAGCTGGACATTTCAAGCTAAAACCAAATGAGAAGTAATAACAACTTAAAAAAACACAACATTAGGTAGCACAAAAATCTGAGTTAAGGGGAAGCCTGGATGGCTCAGTGGGCTAAGCGCTCACTTTGCAGACCCAGGGTCCGAGGATCAAATCCCAGCCCCGGCCCATGCGGACCTGTATGCTGAACTGGGGAGTGCCCCCAGTTTGCTTCTCACTGGGGCGAGATCTTGGCCCAGTTCCTGCCCTGTGCAGCCCTGCGCCCACCTGTGGAATGAAACTATGTGGAAAAATCGATGATGTGCAACTATGGAGACTGCTCTGGGCCCTCCCCTTTCTCTCTGTCTCTTTATCTCTCTCTCTCTCTGTCAAAAACAATAAAATAAATAAATAAATAAATAAACAAATAAATTTTATAAAAAAAAAAGAATCTGAGTTAAAATTCAGGGCAGAGACAAAGGCAGCTTACAGTTTTCAACTTGATGTACGCCCCCAATATTTTTATTTACAATCTATTTGAAAGACTTGAAGCTTATGCTATTTCTTTCTATGTACTCTCCCAGATATTTTTTGTTTTGTTTTTTTTTTAATTTGGATCCAAATTCTACATTCTTAATTTAAGACATTCATAGTTAAAACTTGTTTTTATGGTTGTCCTAATGCATCTAAATACACAAAGCCAAAGCAGTTTTCATATTTCTTTCCACAGATACTATTAAGAGCAGATTTACCCCTATTTCAAGCATAGATAATAAAGTGCCAGAATGCAGGGGAGTGGTCTGTGGAATAAGCAGAGGTCCAAGTGTTTCCAGTGGATGGCTTTTCATTCAGCAGGTACCAGAAAGTAAAAAGTATTAAAAAATCACATCCAATATTGTGAAAAACTAAATCTACATCATCTATAATTCAGTTTCTGAACAAAAGGCAGGAAGGAAGAGTAATATAGCTATCAGTCACCCACTTGAAACAGCAGTTAAGCTCAGAGAAAGGCTGGTAGAAAGAGAACTCTACTTAAAAGTGCATTTATTTTGGGTCTTATGTGAAGGTCTTTGATCCATTTGAGTTAATTTCAGTAACTGGTGACAACTTGCAGTCCAAGTTCATTCTTTCACATATGGTTTTCCAATTTTCCCAGCACCATTTACTAAAGAGACTTTCTTGTCTTCTTTATATATTTTTCTCAACTCTGTCAAATATTATCTGTCCTTACAAATGTAAGTTTATTTCTAAGTTTTTGATTCTATTCCATTGGTCTGTGTGTGTGTGTATATATATATATATATATATATATATATTTAGTCAATACCATGCTGTTTTGGTTATTGAGGCTTTGTAGTATAAATTGATATTGGGGAGTTATAGGATTGCTTTGGCAATTCTGGGTCTTTTGTGATCCCATACAAATCTGATGATTTTTTAATCTATATATTTCTCACAAGAAACAGTAAACTGCAAAGAAGAAAACATTGGTGCTAAATTTACAGACCTATTGTTCACAGAGGACTTTATTAATATGACCTCAAAGTCAAAAGAAGTAAAAGCAAAAATAAATGAATGGGACTGTATCAAACTAAAAAGCCTCTGTACAGCAAAGGAAACTGTCAACAAAGCAAAGAGACAACCAACCAAATGAGAGAGAGTATTTGCAAACAATGTGTCTGATAAGTGACTACTATCCAAAATATATACAACTCAATAACAAAAAAAGAAACAACATAATTTAAAAATGAGCAGAGAACACGAATAGACATAGAAATACACTATAGATATATACACACTCAACTTCACTAGCTATCAGAGAAATGTAAATCAAAATCACAATGAGATATCACCTCACAAGAACTAGAATGGCTATCATCAATAAGCCAAGTAATAACAAGTGTTGGAGAGGGTATGGAATAGAGCAACTCTTCATACACTGCTGGTGGAAATATAAGTGGGTACAACCACTGTGGAAAACAGTAGGGTGGTTTTTCAAAATATTAAAAATAGTTACCATATGACCTCTCTTCTAGGTATTTACCCCCTGAACTTGAAAACTTTAGTTCATGAAGATATATATACCTCAATGTTCCTTGTAACATTGTTCACAGTGGCCAAGACATGGAAACAACCAAAGAGTCTCTTGATATATGACTGTATAAAGAAAATATTATACATATACAGAATGGAATATTACTCAGCCATAAGAAAAGATAAAATACTTCCTTTGGGGAAAACACAGATGGACCTTATTTTACTTAGCTTATTTGCTAAGTAAATAGTGAATCCTAATTTTACTTAGCTTATTTGCTAAGTAAAATAAGCCAGACAAAAAAGAATCAAGAACCATATGATCTCACTCATATGTGGTATATAGAACTAAAAGCAAGAAAGAAAGGAATAAAAACTCATGGATAGTCAATCGTATAGTGGTTACCAGAGGGTAAGCGGGGAGAGGAGTGGAGGAGAAGAGAGAGGTAGTTAAAAATGTTATGAAGGAAGAAGAACTGACTTTGGGTGGTGAGAACACAATGCAACACATAGACCATATATTGTAGAATTATACACTTAGTTGATCATTTTACCAACCAATGTCACCTCAGTAAATTTAATAAAAATAAAAGTGTATTTATGTGCAAGAAGCCATGATGTCCTTCTAAAGCTGAGTGAATAAACAAACTGGTATAGCCATACAATAGAATATTATTCAGTGATAAAAAGAAATGAGTTATCAAATCATAAAGAGACACAGATGAAGCTTAAGTGCGTATTTGCATAGGTAAAAAACAACAATATGAGGGGATGCTGGAATAGCTCAGTGGTTGAATGCTTGTGTTGCAATCTCAAGGTTTGGGGTTTGATCCCTGGCCTTGGCCCATGCAACCCCATACTCTAAACTGTGGTGAAACTGGTAACCCACCAGGATAGCTTGGCTGCGAAGGTTCTCACCTCCTATGCAGCATGCCCTTGGTTCAGTTCCTATCTGGTGTGGCCCACATCCATCTGTGTGGAATGAAACCACGTCACAATTAACGATGTAAAATTATGGAGACTGCTCTAGGCCCTCCCTACCCCTCTCACCTTCTCTCAAAACAATAAAATTAAATACAATTAAAAAAATAAATAAAAAGTAGCTAATATGAAAAGTCTACACACTGTATGATCCCAACAACCTGACATTCTGGAAAAGGCAAAAACTACAGAGGCAGGCAAAAGATCAGTGACTGCTGGAGGTTTGGAGGAGGGAAGGAGAAAGAAGTGGATAGGCAGATATTTAGGGCAGTGAGACTATACTGTATGATATTGTAATGGTGGATAAATGGCATCACCCATTTGTTCAAAACCCATAGAACTAGAATATGAATAGTGAATCCTAATGTAAACTGTAGACTTTAACAATAATAATGAATCAATACTAGTTCATCATTTTTAACAAATGTATCCCACTAATGCACAATGTTAATAATAGGGAACACTCTGAAGAAGAGAAAAGATACATATAAAAATATTCTGAAAAAAGACAAGCACATAAATCTGGTTTCTTCTTAATTAGAAATAAAATCATAATCATAGAGTTGACCATTGGACTGACACACTATCAAAGGCGCCATTTTTCAGGTTGGGTTTCAGTGGACTATAGTCTCGCTGAAAAGATCCTAGTGGGATCTGATTTTTTGCCTTCACAGGATATTTCTCTCTTTTAATTTTTTTATTATATTCTCTTCACAGATTATCTGAAGAAAATCATTTAATGTTTCTCACTGATCTCTTAAAGTGATGAGCACTTTCTGTGAAATTGAGGTACCCCTCTTTGACTTTTGTCTGCACTAGAGTATTTAAAGTATTTGAGAGATCTTAGATTTGCAAGTGATAGCCCAACTCTGATCGTATTTACTCCCATTTTGTGCCAACTTCTTATGTTAACCATTCTCAAATTACTTAAAGTTATTTTATCTTGGAGACACTAATGGATCTCATTAATTCATTTATGAGTCTTTTGCAAGAGGATAAAGTTTCCATTGTTGATTAGGGGCAACTGATTCATCGTTAGAAAATATGGCTAAATGAGCTGAGTATGAGATTATTATCAGTTTGTTTAAATATTTGTGTGCGTTTGTTGTGTCTGAATTAAATATCCTATATAAGTTGAAATAAAAGTTTTACATAAAGGTTAAATTTGTAATAAGGGTGTATATACAACATAAAAATTATATTCTAAATTTTTGTTTAGTATTTTAGATCTGTAAATATGACAAAAGTTTCTTTTAGATATTAATTTTTCTAGAAAAACTTGTTGCATTTTATATGAGATCAAGACTAACATATTTCTTTAATTCTGTATATAAATATTTACAACTAATGTTAAAATTATAAAATTATAAGTACTGCTCAAAATAAAATTAACAGTTCATGAAAGTACATGGTGAAAAATAAATATTTCTGTCATAAATTTTCAATTCCCTAGTCATACTTTCAACTATTTTCTACATAATGATTTCTAGCATGTTTTTCAAAATTACTTATGCATAATCAGCTTATATTTGTGATTATGTACTTTATATTTTTAAAAACATGATGAACCACACATATTATATATAAACATATTTTGACATCACCACATGTAATGCTCCATAAATCATGTGTATATAGGTATGAATGTGTGATATGTGTGTGTGTATAATGAGTGTGTTAATTATTAGAATGTACCTCTAATAATAATCACCTGATACAGCAATCAGCTTTGTCTAGAGTCCTGTAGCTCATATCTTGAGAATAAAGTATAAGTTATAGCAGATCATTAAGGTTCAACAATGGATTTCCTGAGCCCATGTTAGTCTTGCAAGACTTGGCTTCATAAATTACTGCAGTCTTGGAGTTCTGTGACACGACACTTACAATACTTCAAAAGTTTACATTTGGCTGTTGGCCAAATAATACAATCTTTGATTGTCAGTGGAAAATATTCAATTAGATGAATGCACAGTGGAATGAGCTCTTCCTACAAAATTCAAACTCAACAAAACATTGCCATATAATTTCAGTAGGACTAAATTTCCCATAAAGCAATGGCACTCTAGTTGTTAAATAAAATTAAATGTTTTGTTTTCTGGCACTAGCCTTATGGATAGATTATGAATTTCCCTCATTCCAAATATGTCTTATTTTTATGCCAGAAATCCAAAATGAGAAGGCAGCAAATTGTGGTCTTTAAAAATCCTCCTCAGGAGAGGCCTCAGTAAGTGGAACTATTTGTATTTTTTGGCTATATCATAGGCAGCTCAATATTATTCTGTTTTTCCTAATAAGAAACCTTTTGCATATCTGTACAGGTTACAATGAGAAAGCAGATTTAAGGACTGTTCATGAGTAGATCTTTATAGTATCTATTAAGTTCATTCATCATATAGATGGAAGTTTTAACCATTTACTCTGAAGCCAGTGGCTTTTAACGGCCTTATATAACCTACAAAACATTTTGTTCTTGCGTACCAGGTACTAGTCTGCAATATAAACACATGCACAAAGTGATTAATAAAAGAACTCAATTTTAGTTATACTACAAATGAAAACCATTTGCTAAAAAAAAAACTCGTAAAATATTGAAGTTGTGGGAAGTGAAAGGTTAGTATTTAGTTGCTTATACGAGGGCGACCCAAAAAACCTGAAATTTATGTATAAAAAATTGTGCATTTATTCTTAGTACATGTTTAAACTTTAGTCAACTTCAAAGTACTCTTTGTTTAATGCAATACACCTACAGGGTCACTTTTTCCACTGCTCAAAACAGTTTTTGAACTCATCTATTTTGACACCTTTTAGTGCTTTGCTATTTTCTGTTTCACACCTTTCATATTGGTAAAATGTTTCTGGTTTAAGATTTTTTTCATCTTCGAAGCAAAAAGTCACCAAGGGGGTGGAGGGGTGGGGAGGTGAGGAAGTCTGCTGAATAGGAAGGTTGTGGCATGAGGGCACTGCCATTTTTTTGGTCAAAAACTGCTGAACACTTCGCATGGTGTGGTCAGGTGCACTGTGGAAGAACCAGTCATTCACTTACCACAACTTGGGACATCATTTGCATTAGGTCACGATGCAACTTTTTCAAAACTGTCGGATAAGAACTTTGGTTGACTCTTTAAGCCATAGGAACAAATTCTGAGTGTACAGTCCCTCTCACATCATAGAAACAGATGAGCTTTTTTTTTTTTCTTTCTGTTCTTTTCTTTCTTTCTTTTCTTTTTCTTTTTTCTTTTTGGTCCTTCCTCTTACATAATTTAATTTAAGGTTGCTTGGAGTTTCAGATAAACTTTTGATGGTAGGATACCAACAGGGAAAGGGAACATAACTGAATTTCAAAAAGCTGGTGGTTGGATGGAAAACATTTTTTTTCTTCCTTATTTGCTTATATATGTAAAATTATTTCCTTAATTGTATCCTTTGGCTTTTTCAAGCCACAATTACATTACTTGATACTGTTTTATTGTTGAAACTTCCTACAGAAATGACATATGCTAACTCTGGATATAAAAATGCCAAGAATTGGGTGTTCTATTAACATGTACAAAAAAAAGACATCAATTTACGTAATTTTTACACTAATGCAGGATAAATATGTGAGCACTACAATACCTTATTCTTTTGATGTGAAGAGCCCATTTTCTTAATTCTTGCTTCTCAGTGGTTACTTCACATGCTGAAAGATACCCAAAAATTTAAATAATAAGCTTAGCTGCTAGTACAACTTGGTATGTAGGCAAATTATTGTCAAAGCTTCTCTTAACATCACCACATGTCTCTCTTTTAGTTTATTCTTCTTCACTAAGGACTATTCAATAATCTTTTTTTTCTTACATTTTATAAATTGACTTGTTCTATATACATTCTTCAATCTATCTGAGATTATAAAAGTACATTAAATATTGACCAGTTAATTGTACATAATTCATGTTCCAATGCCAGTGAATGACAGATGACTGGAGGATCTTATCCCTGGATGTCCATTTTTTTTATGCCAAATATATATACCCAGGGATAAGATCCTCCAGTCATCTGTCATATATATTATATATATATATATTTCCATTTCTGAGTGGTAGAATCTATTAACAATTTAATGTTTACCCTTTATGAATTTTTGCATGTAGAATTTTTCTATGTGCTAACATAGAAATGAAATAATATAACATTTGATCCCTGCTATTAATTTATTTAGAATCATTTTAATACATATAAATCTACAGAATTCTTTTTTTTTTTTTTTAAAGATTTATTTATTTATTTTATTGTTTTTGACAGAGAGAGAGAGAGATACAGAGACAGAGAGAGAACTGAACTGGGGGAGCTCCCAGTTCAGCACATGGGTCCGCACGGGCCGGGGCCGGGATTCGATCCCTGGTCCCCGGCGCTCAAAGTGAGCGCTTAACCCACTGAGCCATCCCGGCTTCCCC
>PVKE010042451.1:0-13743 GCA_004027555.1 Craseonycteris thonglongyai
TTTTTTTTTTTTTTTTTTTTTTGGCAGAGAGAGAGATAGAGAGAGAGATACAGAGACAGAGAGAGAACTGAACTGGGGGAGCTCCCCAGTTCAGCATATGAGTCCGCATGGGCCAGGGCTGGGATTTGATCCTCGGTCCCTGGTGCTGCAAAGTGAACGCTTAACCCACTGAGCCATCCCGGCTTCCCCAACCTATTACCATTTTTATCCTGAAGTCTCTTTCATCAGATACAAATATGGCTACACCTGCTTTTTTCTGGATGCCATTTGCTTGGAGTATTGTTTTCTCCCCTTTCATTTTGAATCTGCATTTGTCCTTGTGGCTGAGGTGTATCTCTTGAAGACAACATATGGTTGGGTTTTGCTTTTTAATCCAATTTGCTACTCTGCGTTTTTATTGGTGAGTTCAGTCCATTTATATTAAGGGTGATGATTGATATATGAGGATTTTCTATATCCATTTTATCTTTTGTTTTCTGATAGCTTGGTATCTCAATCGTTTCTTTGCTTTTTTATCTCTGTAAGTTATTTTGGTTTGGTGGTATGCTATGATTTTTTTCCCTCTGTTTCTTCTTCTTATTATTATTTTTCTTTTTTATATTATGTGTCTCAGCTCTGGGTTTGTTTTTTTTTAGTGGCTACCATTAAGTTTGTGTAAAATAAAGTTTTATATAAACAGTGTGTTCTTTTTCTTACACATGCTGTTACTGTCATTTTCCTTTGGAAATTCAGCCCTTTACTTACTCCCTTATTATTTTTTTGTTGTCAAAAATTATCCCTACTTATTTTGACTTTTTGTTCCAGGTTGAGTATCCTCCTTCAGACTTTCCTGTAACACAGGCCTTTTGCTAGAGAAATTCTTCAGCTTCTGTATATCTGGAAATGTTTTTATTTCTCCTTCCTATCTAAAGGATAAGTTTGCTGGATAAACTATTTTTTGCTGATAATTTCTCTCCTTCAATAATTTGAATATTTGATTCAAGTCCCTCCTGGCTTATCAAATTTCTACTGAAAAGTCTGATGATAATCTGATGGGCTTCCTTTATAAGTTTCTTTGTTTCCCTGGCTACCTTGAAAATTCTTTCTTTGTCATTAATTTTTGACAGCTTAAATATAATGTGCCTTGGAGAAGGCCCATTGAGATTGAGGTAATTAGGTGTCCTATTTGCCTCCTGAATTTGAGGATCCAGTTGTTTCCATAGGTTTGAGAAGTTCTCTTCAACTATTTGTTTCAATAGACTGTTCATGACCTTCTTGTTTTCTTTCCTTCTGGTAAACCCATTATTCTTATGTTATTTTTTCTTATGGAGTCAGATAGTTCTTGTAGAGTTCTTTTATTTCTTTTTTTTTATAAACATTGTGAATGGTTCTTTTTAAATATTTGTTTATTTATTTTTATTGTTTTTTGACAGAGAGAGAGAGAAAGAGAGAGAGAGAGAGAGAGAGAGAGAACTGAACTGGGGGCACTCCCAGTTCAGCATATGGTTCCGCACTGGCCAGGGCCGGGATTCGATCCTCGGTCCCCAGGGCTACAAAGTGAGTGCTTAACCCACTGAGCCATCCCGGCTTCCCCTCTTTTATTTCTTTTAATTCTCATGTCTCTTCTTCCATCTGTGTTATTTCCATATTTCTTTTTTTTTTTTGCTCTTCCATGGGTATTTATTTACACTCAAAGCCTCTGTTTCTTCTCTTAAAATGGGGATATCTGCTTTATAGGATTGTTGTGAAATTAAACAAATTTTGTTCATAAAGAGCAAATACAATAGTCTTCTTTATCTCATTCCCAATTAAAAGTAGACTTGAACAGTCTATAATAATAACAATTATTTCTTTTTTAACTTACTTATTGGGGTGACATTGGTTAGTAAAAATTATATAGGGTCCAAGTTTACAATTATATAGTACTTCATCTATGTGTTACAACATGTGTTCACTACCAAGAGCTAGCTTTCTTTTCATTACCATATATTTAGCTATGTTTTCATATTTCTATCTTCAGTATCACTTATTCTTTTCTCCATCGGGTTGGCTTTCCTTCCTATGCTAGTTATTTCATTTTTCATCTCTTTTATGGAGTTCTTTATCTCTAGAATTTCTATTTGGTTCTTCTTTAAAGTTTCAATTTTTTTGTGAAAATGTTCCTTTTGTTAGTGGATTTTCTGTCTGAGTTCATTAAACTGCCTGCCTGTGTTTTCTTGCATATCATTGGTATTTTTCAGAACTGTAATCTTAAATTCTGTGTCATTTAAATCACTTATTTCTGGGGAAGCCGGGATGGCTCAGTGGGTTACAGTAGGCGCTCACTTTGCAGGGCCGGGGACCAGGGATCGAGTCCCGGCCCCGGCCCGTGCGGAACCATATGCTGAGCTGGGAGCTCCCCCAGTTCAGTTCTCTCTCTGTCTCTGTCTCTCTCTGTCTCTCTCTCTCTCTCTGTCAAAAATAAATAAATAAATAAATAAATAAATAAATAAATAAATAAATAAATAAATAAAATCACTTATTTCCATGTCTTTAAGTTCCTTTTCTGGAGATTTATCATATTCTTTCTGTGAAGCTTTGTATCCTTAAATATTCATAGTTGTTGGTGTGTTTCTCTTCCTGGGCATCTATCTACAAGAGTAGATCTTTCAAGAGGTCTTTATTTATTTTGCTTCCCAGTAGGTATTGCTGGAGGCATCCCAGTAGGTTATTATTTTTTAGGGGTTTTTTTTTTTAGTTTATTTTTTCTTTTTTTTCTCTTGGGCTGCAGTGATTTACTTTCTATTAGTTTTTCAGTTTTATCATCTGGGAGATTTCCTGAGAGGTGGGCTTTGACCCAGTTGCCTTGGTCTCAGTGCAACTCCCTATGGGAGAATGTGGTGGGTAATGAGGCTCTGTGCCTCTGAAATCCCAGTGCAGGCAGAAGGGAACCCACCTGTGTGTCTTAGCTTCTCTGTAATCCCCTGCTGGTTTTTGTCAGAAGGGTTGGGGCAGGGTTGGTTGAGTGAGGCAAGTGTTTGTTTATGGTGCCGGATAATGGCAATTTCTAGATAGCAGCTGACTAGCCCCTATTGCCCCTTCCCAGTAAGCCTGAGCTTAAGTGGGGAGGCAAGTTCTGGGAGGGTGAGAGGAAGCGACCAGGCTTTGTGTTTATGATTCCTTCCTGGAAGTGAGGGCAGTGTGGGCTATTTTTTATGGAATTTAAAAAAGGGTTTTATTACACACAGGGCAAAGGGATCAGTTTGTCTTGGCTGTTGCCTTCCTCATGGCTGTAAGAACATTGCTCAGTCCCTCTCTCTCTCTCATTTTTATTTGGTTGTTTGTATGCTTTTTTGACATGGATGTGTGTCCCCACTGTTTTCTCAATGAACTTCAGGGCCTGCTTGTCCTTCGAGACCCATCCCTTATAGGAGGGAAAGCCACACACCTCTTGGATCATGTCCCACACAAACTTGTTGTGCCTGGTGAGGCGCCCGTGCTGGCAGCTATGACTTGGCTTGCTCAAATTCTTGGACACCTTGTGGCCATGGTGAGGTCAATGGCCATGGGGTAGCTCAGAGCCATGGCGGCTGCATCTCAATGGCTGTCACAGCTGAAGGTATAGACCATTTGTATAGCAGGTTTGGGTTCACAGTGATATTAAGCTGAAGGTACAGAGATTTCCCATATACCTCCTGCCTCTACACACATGTAGCCTCCCCCATTATCAACACTCTCTATCAGAGTGGTATGTTTGTTACAACTGATGAGAAAACTCCAGCATGCTTTTGTTTAGCAGCCACTCAAATTGCAGTACCATAGTTGGGGCAGGGGAGGCATTTAATAATAATAAAAAAAAATGATGAGCCTATATCGACACATCATTATCATCTGAAGTTTATCTTTACAGTAGGGTTCACTGCTGGTGTTGCACAGTCTATATGTTTGGACAAATATGTAATGACATGTATCCATCACTGTAGTATCATACAAAGTAGTTTCAATGTCTTAAAAATTCTCTGCATTCTGTTTATTCATTCATCCCTCCTTCTCAGCTCCTGGCAAAACATTCATCCTTCCCCAGGCAGACTGATTATGTAACACCTCCTTCCCTATTTCAGAATTGGATAATAACACAGTAAAAAATCAACTGTCAATGTCAGCTTATCTTTCCAAGCTTCTTCCACCCCTGGAATCCTGAGAATAATTTTTGTCTTAGCAGCTTTTCAGTGTTTTCTAGCACATGGTTACTGTGTATATTAAGACTTTTTTGGCATCATACAAGCTACTTCTACTAGAAGCCCACATATATTACTATTATAAAAAATAATTTAACTAAAAATTGTACTTTGAGGGGGAAAAGGGTTGTGAGTTTATTAAGATTAAAATTACTACTGCCATCTTTTTGTGAAGAGGGAATTCTGAATATCTGTGTTGTCCTACTAGCCACATATGTTTATTGAGTAACTGAAATGTAACTAATATAACTGAGGACATGAAGTTTCTATTTTATTTACTTTTAATTAGCTTTAGCTTAAATATAAATAACAATGACTCACTAAAGGCTATTCTGTTGGACACAGCTGACCTAAGGTTTATTTCATTTTATTTATTTGTTTATTTATTTATTTCAATACGAGTTTAGAAATCACTTATCCTTAATAATGTAATACAAAATAGGAAGGAAGGGAGAGAGGGAGGAAGGAAGGAAGGAAGGAAGGAAGGAAGGAAGGAAGGAAGGAAGGAAGGAAGGAGAGAAAGAAAATTAAAAACAAATGTGTTTGGTGTAATTTCATTTAGTGGCCAAATTTTTATTTGAACTGAAAACTGAAGTGATGAAATAGAGCAGAGCATGACAAGATATCGTTATCCAAATGTCATGATAAGTAGAAGGGGTTCAGAGGTCTAGCACCCAAGTGACCAAGTAATCAGTATTTTAAAAACTATTGGAAGCCCCTTAGCAACATCCTTGCCATTGGTTGTAAGCTTATCACTGTTTCTTATTTGGTCTGGCTGGCTGGAAATGCCACTGCCCTTCTTTGGACCTGGGATTCTTCATCTATAGATCGAAAAATCAGACTAAATGATTGTTAACATTTCTTCTAGCTCCATGACTTCTTTATACCTTCTTTTCTCTTGATCTGTTCATTCTAGGGCACAACCATATTAATATCACTGACTTCTGTTCTGAATGATGACAAAGAATTCCCCAACCCAGAAGTATTTGATCCTGGCCACTTCCTGGATGAGAGGGGCAACTTTAAGAAGAGTGACTACTTCATGGCTTTCTCAGCAGGTAATAAAGGTTAATTTCCTTAGGTTCTTAAGGGGACAAGATGCCTTTTTGGGATCACTGGGAACTTCCATGGTGCCTACTCTCAAGCTGGTAGAATTACTCTTTATACATGATCATAAGCCCCACTCCCAGTGCCCATGTGATTCCCCCACACCACACATCCCCATTATTGGAACTTTGGAAAGGTAACCCAGTTCTTCCGAAGTGAGGAAGCTCGAGAATACATTGATTAAATTCTGCCTCTGCTACCTAAGAACTGCTCTTAGCAGGTAAAACTCATTTAGACTTACCTTGACTGCCACGAGAAAGGTATATAACTTCACAACTTTGAGTATCTTCTATGTGATATTCCTCACTGCCCAGCCTGAGCTCTGAGGTTACAAGCTTCTGCAGCACAGAATGGGCACCAAAAGGGCTCACACCCTAGTTAGGGAAGCAGATTAGTAAACAGATTATTGTAATCCAGTAAGACTAGTGCTGCAGGAGAGGAAAACACAGGCTGCTCAGGAGACCAGAAAGGGAAGCTGCCCTCTCAAACCCAGCAGTGAGGCATAACATAGAATAAGCAATGTTCTAACAGCAGAAAGGAAATTTGAGCTGCCTTACAGGGGATAGAGAGCAAAAACAAAAGTGAAGGTAGGGCACTTTTATAGAATAGAGCACAAGAGCATGACCTTTCCTGAAGCTCGAAGAGCTCAGACCCTGCCAACTAATTGCAGCATTAAGGAAACCTTGGGAATGTGGCAGGATAGCCTATGGTGGTTCCAGAGAACCTTGATCTTCCTCCTCTCACGATTATCCATCTTGGATGTTGGGTCTTCACAGCTACAATGGGTGTGCTGAGTCTTTGTCCGTGGAAGTGTTTTTAGTCATCCCATGTCTTTTGATGCCTGTTTTGGGTCTTGCACTATACATTCCAAGATGTAAAGGATTGAGCTTTCCCTTCAAGGAATGCACATTTTATCATAGTAGAAAAATAAATAAGCAGAGAATTATGGTGTTGAGACAATGAAGAAAGGGCAAGATTCTGTTGCTTGGGGGATCACACAGGTCATTAAGAAGAAGGAACATGGGACATAGATGCTGAGAGAAGTAGAAGTACTTCTACTTCTGTTCAAATGGAACAATATGAAATAAAGCTAGAAACTTTGTGGTGTATTGGAGATTGATGAAAAGTGGGCATGGCTAGAGCTGAGAGTAGAGGGTGTGAAGAATGGAAGGCGTGATGTGGAACATTGAATAGGACAGAAAATATGAATGGCTAATTCAAACTATTTGGACCTCATTTCATAAGACAGATGGGGGAGACATTTAATATTTTAAAAGGGGAAAGGGACACATTTAGACATGTGCTTTTGAAAGCACATAAAGGAAGAAAAAAAAATCTTTGGCTGAATTTTGTGCCAAAGGCAGAAAGGACAGCATACCAATGAGTACCCTCCTTTTAGTCCTTCTCTCTTCAAGCCACTTTGCTTGCTAAATGTTTCTACAAGATTGATGGAAATGGGAAATACCAAAAGATCAGTTATAATGTGTGAGTACATAATGAAGTGCTTAACATAAAGCTGATGCTCAAAAAACATTTGTTGAGTGAAGGATTCTCATTAAGGTATTAGGTGAGTAGCAACTGTGTCCATATTTCTATCCATCTCTCTTGCACTTTATTCAGTCATTCATCAAGTAGTTAACACATTTTTGTGAAAATTCAAAACATAACATTCAAGGAACAAATTGCTTATGTTTGTTATTTTCAGGAAAACGAATGTGTGTGGGAGAGGGCCTGGCCCGCATGGAGCTGTTTTTATTCCTGACCACCATTCTACAGAAATTTACCCTGAAATCTTTGGTTGACCCAAAGGACATAGACACGACCCTGATTACCTATGGGTTTGGCCATGTGCCACCTTCATACCAGCTGTGCTTTATTCCTGTGTGAGGAAAGGCAGACCGTCATGTAGCTGATGCTGTAATATTGTCTTTAACCCTCCTCCTCTGGGGTGTCATTCATCTCCTTCTCACAGGCAGGGATGTTTTCTCTGACCTCTCATCTCATACCTCCCCACTCTCTTAATATCCAGGGAACATCCATTAAAAGAGGTTTCCTGAGTTTTGAAAATATGTTTGCTACTCTTTAGACTCTGTAGCACTTGTATTGGCCACCACATATGCTAATACTTGCCTAATATTGAGTTATTACTATGCTATCACTGTGAAAGAGATTAAGATGATTAGTATAAGCCAATACACAGCACCTTGTCCTAGGCATGTTCTAAATAAAAAAAAAAACATTCTTCTTTTGTGTATCATGCACTTGAGACATGGAAGAAAGTAGAGTGTAAAGAGGCCATGCTTGTCCTCATAATGATAAGCATGGAGAGGGGCAAAGGGGAATTGGTCAGGAAAGCTCTTGTGCTTGAATATCACTAGAGTGACTTGAGGTTTGGATTGAAAGAAAAATTGTGTCCTAGGAGCAGCTACAACCTGCAGGGTAATCATGAGCATATCAATGATAGGAAGGAATGAACAGTAAGTGTTAGAATCCATTCCTCTGCTTTCGTGTCTGTGACTCTCCATAAGGTTTGAAATGTTATTACTTTGTGTTTTAAACTTAGAGTCAAGTATTAGCAATGCTTTCATATTTGCTAATCACATGTTCTAAGTGTTAATTCTTTTCTTTCTAGACAAGACACGAATTCCTGGAAGGCATGACCATACTGTATTCTTTTTCTACTTCCCACACATTGCTTTATACTTAATACAAGTGCAATGGCAATTTGATGCTATGATCTGAAGTCTTCTGTCTCAGGTCATCTCTAAAGCATAGACAACTTACTGTACTTCTCATACAAGTCAAATTATTGTCGGGGAAGCCGGGATGGCTCAGTGAGGTAAGCGCTAACTTTGCAGCACCGGGGACCGGGGATCGAGTCCCGGCCCTGGCCCTGGCCCGTGTGGAACCATATGCTGAACTGGGAGCTCCCCCAGTTCAGTTCTCTCTCTGTCTCTGTCTCTGTATCTCTCTCTCTCTCTCTGTCAAAAATAAATAAATAAAAAATATATATTTAAGTCAAATTATTGTCATCATTTTCCCTTTCATCTTAAAGTGTGTGAAATGAGGAGTGGCATGACCTATGCACCTTTTGCCGGCTCATCTCCTGGAGAAATTCATTTATACTTTGGTGTGCATTTTTAAGATCACATGGGAATACATGTACAAATATACCTATGTATATGTATAAGTATTCCTATACATTCACATATATATTATATACACATGTATACATATGAGATTAAAATGATTCTTTACAATATTGGGCTCATATTACACATTGTATTCTAGAACTGGCTGTTTTTCTACTATATAATATACCAGGGAAACCACTAAGTAATAAAAACATGGGCAGATGATTTGAATTGACACATTACAAAAGAGGAAATGGAAATGGTTACCAGACATGTAAAACGATCTTCAAAATAAAAAGTACAAATTAAAACTATAGTATTATCCTTTAAACCTCTTTTATTGAATGTTAAATGAAAAAATTTTAATGTAAGTATTAGCAAATGAATGGGCAAACAGGCAGTCTTATAATTAGAATTTAAGATACATTTTATTGGCTAGTGAGATATAAATGGATACTTAGTTATGGGCAAGTCCAAAGAACTCTTTATAGCTCTGCTTGTGTTCCTCCTTTCTACTCTCATAAAATGTTTTCTATGTTGTTTAAGGCAACTTATGCCTTAGTCTTCATCTTTACTTTTATCACCCTGAAGCTTCCTTAATATGATATCAAACCATCAGAAGACTAATTGTATCAATTGAGTTTATTGTTTTATGCATACTATGATGTCTTAACATCTGGAGTCTCACTGATGAGGGAGACATTGCCCCTCCCAGATTAGCTAATTTCAAGAGGAGGTATAGGACTTGTCTGAGGGTGTGCATTTGATAAGCCGACTAACCAATCCCGAGTCTATACTCCCATTGTGCCTCCCTCCCCCCATATCTGTCTGTTACTCCCACGAGGCACTATTCCTCTGCCCTAACCATCACAGGGTCAGAGACCAGGCAGTTAGGGGCAGTACCTACTGACATTATTGAAACAGCTGACATTATTGAAACAACCAATCCTATGCTTATCTAGCATACCTACCTTGCCTTGCCCACCCCCCCCACACACACACACACAAAATACAATAAAGGCTTTTGTCCATGCTTTTACCCCACTTCTGCCTCCTGTCCAACCTGGATGCCTCTTCATGGGGTCCCATGTGTTGTGCCATGCCTCCTGTTTCTAGGGAACTGAGCAAACGTTTTTTCCTTCCTGAGATTCATTCCTGTCTGTGTGTCTTACCACACCTGATTAAAACAAATTGTGTGTACATTTTAACATAAGTAATTCTTAAAAACAAATTTGTTAGGTTTTCTATGTATAAATCCATGCCTTTTGTAAGAAGAGACGTTTTAGTTCATTTTAATATTTTCATCTATTTTCTCCTTTTGACATACTGCGCTTACAAAATCCTCTACATAATGTTGAGTAGAAGCGTTGAGAGCTTGCCTTGCTCTCAACAGTGTGGAGAAACTTCTCCATGTTTCATTAATAAACATAATGCTATAACAAGACCATTAATAGATGAACTTTATCACATGGAAGAAATTTTCTTCTATTCCAATTTTGCTGTATTTTTTACTTAATAAAATGGTGATGAAATTTTTCCAACCTTTCAACTGAATCTATTGAGATGAATTTATATTTGTTTCTTATTTAGTTAACAAGAGAGGGCTTCATATTTGGATTTTTGAAGGTTAACTTGCATTCGTATTATAATAAATGTTACTTGGCCATGATGTTATCCTTGTCATGTGTTGCTGGATCACTATATTTTGTTAAGATTTAGTGTGAGCATGGTCATGAGGCATAGTGATAAGTAATTCTATTTCTATGTGATGTCTTTGCCATGTTTTGTGTCAAGGTAATAACTGGTGTTCTACAAAACATCAGGAAGAATTTTCACTTTTACTTTCTGAAAGAGTTGGTAGAAGATTAGTGTTGTTTAGTCCTTCAATTTGATAAAATTACTGGAAAAAAGTCATCGGAACTCAAAGTTGAATTTGTGAGGTTAGCTTTGATTATAACATCAATTACTTTGGCAACATGTTTTAGATTTTCTCTTTAGTCCTTTGTCATTTGTGTGAAATTCACTACTTAATACCTCCTTGGTCCTGTCCTCATATGAAAAGCTACCCCTCAGAGATCACACTCCATGCAGTTCCTTTTTCTCAGGTAATCTCCTCTGGGATCTATATCATTTGGGTGCTGTCCAATGTGTTTTTTAAATTGTTTTCTTATGAAAAATTTGCCTAGACTTAATAATTATATCTGTGCAAAGGTAAAACCAATGAATTACTCCACCATTAAGAAGGAGAACCCTCCCACTGTATTATTGAACAGAAATGAAAGGACCTCTCTTGCTCAACAATACCACAGCTCCTGCTTCTGAATGAGATACTTGGGACAGCTCTGGGCAACTGGTTTCACCTAATTCCAAAGATGCTACTTCTATTGGAGGCTTCCCAGACCACGGATAGGCAGTTCCTAAAGGTACACCCAGGACAGACAAAGAACCTGAGACTCGGTGGTGGTCAGGTGTATAATTCCTCCAGGCCCATGACGTAGCGGATGCCAAGGATCTGTGGCACAGCTGCCCTGAAAACTCTGACAGCTGCTTTGCCCTAAATGTTTGTGGCTCTGGACCAGACTCAGAATAAGCACAGCTTGGCCTGTTGTTTACGATGTAGGACTGGCTTGGATCTTGGACCCAGGACATTTTGCCTAGACACCTGACACCTTGGCTGTGTTCTCTGATTCCACACCCTCCCACATATCTGCCCTGAGGATATATCTGACTCTCTGTCAGTCCTGCTACTGGGTAGAGCTGCCTCCAAACCTTGTCCTCCGATAGCAGGGCCTTAGACCCAGGTTCTCAGGGCAAAATGTCACTGAGGACATGAGCATGTGAAGCCCAGAGACACCAATTTGGAGATGGGGTGATACTGGGATAGGACTATGTCTCCTATGAAGACTGTGAGGTCCCCAGTGGCCACCAGGTCCCCTGATGAGTGGGGGCAGTCCAAGGAGTGACAGCTTCCTCCCTCTTCCCTGAACATCTACAATTACTCCAGCCTCTTTCAGAGCCCTCCACAGCCAGAGGGCACGGGTCCTACTGGACGCCCCACTCCATAGATCCATAGATTGCCCTCTCCACTCAATCACCAGTCTCTAGCCATTGAAACCATGACGTAATTTTCATCTCTCTCCTAACAATGGTAGAAGAAACATTGACGAAAAAAAGTATTTTTCCATTTTAAGTAACTTTGAAGATCAAACTGCTCACACATAATATTTCATTATTTAAAGAATAAACTGACTCATCAAAGAAATATCTACTAGTTACATTTTCTAGAGGTATAATGTAATGGGAAGGACTTAAATAATCTCTATTTTCTGAATTGATCTTGAAATACTACTCTCAGAGGAGCGAAAGTAAAACTATTTGCCAATAGTGAGCTTTCTATCCTAAACATAAATGCATATGTAGTTCCACAGTATTTTAAAGAAAAATAAGAAACCTGGTGATCTAAAATTCTCCCAGTGTGTTAGGTATTTTGTGAGTAGTGTCGTGAAGGAAGCCACAAGGTAACACACTTAGATTGTCAGGAAGGGGTGTCCAGGGGATCAAAAACAGGCCATAATGGGCGAAAAGGTGGACAAAATGCCCTTGGTGGGATCTGACTCAGAGGGGTGCGCACAGCCCTCCTGGAGTGACAGAGCACATCATCTTGCCAGGAGCTCCTCGTTTATATTTATGGGAGACAGGAGTTGGAGATCAGAGCTGCAGGGGGAGGTTAGCCTGGCACTCAAGGGGAGGGTCTCAGGTGGAGACTGGGAAGCAAATGGTCCCTGCCACATGCTCCATTGAAATCATCAGATGCCTGAGGCACTACTTGTAGAGGCTCAAGTTTAATCCCAGTTAGGTTTTTCTTTGTGTCAGGTCTGCAACCTCTGTGGCCCCAGAAGCTCCACCCAACCCTGTCTACAAACAATTCTCTCAGCCTGGAATGATCTCCTTCCCATTGCCTATGCGGGGTCACACCCCTTCCTTCAACAACTGTGCTCACTAGCCCTGTGTGTCCAGACCCAGGGCGAGGCCCCGCCAGGATTAGGGGCCAAGGGCTCCATGCATGTTAGTGGGAGGAATAAGTGGCTGAGTGAATGAAGGAAGGAAGGAGAGAAAGACACCCCTTATGTCCCTGAAGATTCACACAGAATGTTCTGGTGACTCAACAGGTGACTAAAACTCCCGTTGATGTGGAGTAGAGGCATGATGAAATTTAAAACGGTGAAAAATGTCAACAGCAGGTGACCATGTAACATTGCAAAAGAACTTCAATCTTTTGAAAAAATATTATGTAGTGTCATAGAGAACATTTTCTATAACCCCATTAGAGGGTAATTAAAAACAAAGTGTGAAGTAAATAGAGCAACTGTTTGCAAATGACTTTTGGAGCAAAGAAGGCACCCAAACCAATAATACACAATACTTTAAAAATACTAACCATGGATACTAAAACCAATGTGTAGAATAGAGATAACATTATTTAATAAAGAAAATTCATACCATTTAATACTGAACTCTTACGGCAAGAATGTAAAATGAATGAATCAGTATTGGAAAGAAAAAGTTAAAAATTGAAAAGGAACCCAAAGAAGACAGAGCAATGAAAACAGAACTTTTAGCATAGCATGTTTTAGCACTGTGAAATCCGAATGCTTGATATAGAAATGTAAGAATTGATTGTAGGGAGGCGATTCTTCTTTTTCCTGAGTATGCCCAGTATAACTTAAACCCCAGTGGAAAAGTCACACCTGGGAGGTTTTGGGGGTCATGTGAGCCAAGCCCACACTCCTCAGAAAGGGTGCTATGTCCTGGGAAGCTGAGAGCCTGTGTACAGATGTGGAGGCTGAAGTTCAGAGGGACAACTGGTGTTGCTCTCTAAACCTCTAACTTGCCCTCTTGGGATGCTGAGGACAGGTCAGGCCAGCTGACCCACTAACTGGGAGACAGGTGCTCCTTTCTCTCTGGCTGTCACTGTAAACCTTGGTACCCAGAGGTCACATGAATGTCATGTTTACCTACCCTTTCTAAAGGGTGTGATTTTTTATGTTCCCTCATGCAGAGTATAAGAGTTGTAGCTTTTCCCATCTTTACTGATGGGAAAATTTAGTCTTTTCATGGGATATGGATGGTACCTCATTGTTCTTTTCATTGGTATTTCTCTGGTGTATAATAATGTTGATCACTTTTTCATGTGTTCCTTGTGTTGTTATTTCTTTGTATTGTCTTTTCAAGTCTTATTCCCACTTTAAATGTCTTTGTATTTTCATAACTGAGAGTTACTCATTTGTCGCTTATTGGTGTCAGAA
>PVKE010042452.1:0-13749 GCA_004027555.1 Craseonycteris thonglongyai
AAAAAAAAAAAAAAAAAGAAAAAAAAAATGATGTCACCTGAATGAATGTCCAGAAATGCTGTTTGCACATTGTAGCACTAAACATGTTGGCTAGAAGATTATAGAAGGTGTCCCAAAGTTCACGCAAGATTTGAATTTTGCGTCATTTGCGCGGAAAGCGTTGCCAACCAAAAAGAAAAGACAGCGTGACAGCTGAGAATTCAGGGTTATTAAAAATGGAGGGCTACATAGAAGAACAACGCGTTTTCATTGTTGAGCAATGAAAATTTACAATTTTTAATTGTAAACCCGTGTTTGCTATCAAAATTACTTATTGCGTGAATTTTGGGACACCCTTTACTAGTAGAACTAATATTATGTGTCAACTTGGCTGGGCTACAGTGTTCCAAAATCAGGTCAAACATTATTCTAGGTGTGCCTGTGAAGCTGTTTGTTTGTTTGTTTTTTGTTTTGTGTGTTGTGGTTTTTTTTGCATAAAATAAGCGTTTAAATCTGTGAACCTTAAGAAAGCAGATTATTTCCCATAATATTGGTGAGCCTCATCCAATTAGTTGAAAGATTTAATTTCCCAGACTGAAAAGTATTTCTGATATCAGATTGCCTTTAGAGTTGAACTAAAACTACTACCAGGGTCTCCAGCCGACTAGCCTACCCTGCAATTATGGATAATACCAAGCCCCCAAAAGCAAATAAGCTAATTCTTAAAAATCTCCCTCTATCTATATACACATTCTTTTGGTTCTTTATTTCTGGAGAACCTTGACTAATATAAGAATTTAGGAGTAAATTGGTTATATGTGTAGACTGAGCTGCTAGAAACCCATAGTAAAACTGTCTTCAAGGAAAGAGGCCAACATTCAAAATCACCTTAACCTCTGCTAACTTCTTAGCTAGTACCATTGCCAGGTTTGTCATTATTACCTTGAATTTTCTGGTAAAATTTGACTAACTACATTAGTTTCAAAATATATCATATAGCTAGAAGAGATTTAAGGAAATGTACAGAAGCCTATTAAATTCAAACACATATATATAATTATGCAGAGAATCAAACCCAAAAAAGATGTTATCATTATATTTTATGGTTTTATTGCACATACGAGTTGATATCCAAGAATGATTAAAAATAATAACTTGCAATTGATGATGATAATATCTAGCACTTATTATGTGTTCACTGCATATTAAGTTTTAAGCTATGCATTTTATATTCGAGATTTTAGTAATGAAAGCCACTCTACGAGGTAAACACTATTGGTGACATACATATGAAGAGATAGGTCAAGAGAGTAAAAATGAATTTTCTAGACCTACCTTAAGTGATTAGACTGGGACGTAAACTCAGGATTGTTTTACTCCAGAGACCCAAAGAGAGAGAGAGAGCCGTTAACCCCTTGAGTAATAGCCTACGCTAAATTGTTCAAAGTAGATGGCTCCTTAATAATTATTCAGCATCATTTCAATCCTCCTTCCACTTCAACCCATTTGGAAATATTCAACTACTATTTTTATTTTCAACTGTGCTGAAATATTCATCTGCAAATTTCCTACAACTTATGTTCCTCCAATGTTGCCATGTAATTTCAAGATATCTAGGGTCTTACACTTTCAAGGTTTTAAAATTTCAGCTCATTCATATAAAAAGTATGCATATATTGCCCTGTTTGATCGTTTGTTTTGGGTAATACATAAATTGACATGGTTTTACCATATTTTATTAATCATTGATTTGAAAAACTATACTATCAGAAGGTTAAGGGCGTAGTCTTTAGAGCCAAAATATCTGGGAAAAATTGTAGCCCCTTCACCCATCTAGCTGTGTGAACTATGTCAAATCACTAAAATCTCTGGGTCTTAGTTCCTCCACAAGTAAAGTCAGACACGGTAAAAATGCTCATTTCAGAGGGTTTAGGTGGAGTTTTATAATTATAAAGTTCTTAGAGAACAGTGTATGGCAAGTCATAAACATGGTACAAGTATTTGGTAATATACTTTCATTTTAAGTAAAAAGTTTTAAGTATATATGAGGACTGTACAGAAAGTATCCAGCCATGCAACCACTCTTATATTGACAATGGCTGATACGTTTTTTTTCTTTCTGAATAGCCCTCATATAACCAAATGAAATTGTATAGTCTGAGATAATCTTACCATAATTTTATATTTTAAGTACTCTTTTACTTATTATTGCTGTGATAATTTTGTCTAAGTTATAGACTTTATCCTACTTTGATCCATTCAGTTTACTAAGCAAGCACTCTTGCTTAGTCAGCCTTATAAGCCTAACCCAATTCCAATCAGAGGCTCAGCCATCCAGTATGCTAGCTCTGTTATTTAGGATCAGTGGTTAAAGGACTTCTGAAGTATATGAAAGTTTTTGTGTAACTGAGACATCATTTTGACAGATGAGGTCACGATAGCTTTAACTGATGTTCTTTCAAGTATGAGGGGTACTTACTAGGTCCAGCTGAAGGGTTTCACAAGCTGTGCATGGTACAAAGCAGTCTAGCTTATTCTATACATATACATACTATTTTTAAAAAATTTTGTTTCAAGACTTTTAACAAGCTTTACAAATTAAAATATTATATAAAATCGGTTTAGGACATTTAAGTCACTAAATTTCCTTAGCTATTTTCTTTATTAAGAAAATAGCAAACAAATTCTAATTACCTTTAGAATATTTTCATCCTAACTTGTATAATCAAAAGTTACTTTATAGTTCAAATGAGATCAATTTAACATTTTTATACACTGAAAAGAATCGATGTTAATATGTGTATTAACAACTAATAGCATGAAGTATTTTCAGATAAGTGGATCTAAAAAATTACATATAATATATAGAAAGATAATGCATTTAAAGACAGTGCTCTCAGTAGAGTTCATAATTATATCTTCAAACACATAAATGTACTAAAAATTGGATTTTGTATTTAAGTGAATATATTTTACTGTCAACAGCAGAAAATAAAATATTGTCTCACTTTCGCTACCTTCAACTCACTCGAAGTATTTCTTAGAAATAGAGATTCTTATGAAGATATTGACTTCATATATGCACATTTGCACAGAAATCTGTTTTTAATAGGAACCACAGACAACTGTATAATTACATAAAATTAGAAAACTAGGTTTTAGTAATTAAGAGTATTTAGTCCCTTTTATATAACAGTGTATTTGATAATATCAGAATTAAATATATATATACATATATTTATGATAAATAGGATATAATCCTTATATATGTATTAACAAACAAAATTACAAAGAAAATGTAAATATAATGCAAATCTGTTCATCATAACTGATAAATATTATAATAATCTAAATAATCCGAGAAAACATTTCACCATGGGTAGATGAGTACATGATCACAGGACAAAGGAATGAAGTCTCAAATCAGGTTTGAAATATTTTGGTTCTGTTTTAATTTTTAAATCGGAATAACCATATATTTGAGAGCGAGAACACATATGCATTACACGCAGAGAATTGCTTCAATGATGCAATGAGGGGAGGATGCAATGTATCTTTAGAAGATAGCAGTTAGATCTCACTGAAGCATTTTTCTTATAATCCAGAATAGGAGATAAAAAAGTTTTAGGGCATCTTCACACATTGGTTATACACTGATTACTTATGACATGCAAAGTACAAAGAATAACAATGAGTCAATATTGAAAATAAAAAGTTCCAGCCTCCAGGAATTTATAGTTTTCTATGGAAATAAGAAATTAAACTACAAAGTGATAAACTGAACTGTATCACCTCAAAATTCATACATTGAAGCCCTAATCCCCAGTATTTGAAGATGGTGCCTTAGGAAGCTAATAAGGTTGAGATTAGGTAGTAAATATGGGGTCCTCACATTCTAATTGGTGCTCTCATAAGAAAAGAACAGAGAGCTTTCTTCTCCTGCTCTCTCCCATGATGTGAGGAGACAGCCAAGTTGAGGGTCATTGTAAGCCTAGGTGTCCTCACCAAAGCTGACCCTGCTGATACACTAATATTGAACTTTTCTTATTGCTGAGTAATAAACTACCAAAAAAAAAAATTCTGTTATTATATTTAAGCGATGCAATCTATGGTATTTTGTGATAACAGCCCCAGCAGACTAAGATATGGATTACTTATCTTTCTGTATCCAAAAAAAGAGAAAATATTTTGTCTTACATTGAAAGATATTTGCTGCTAACATATTCTATTTTGAAAGCATCTTTTTTCAATATTTTAAAAATGCCAATTCTCTCTCTGCTTGATAAAGATTTGTTATTTTTGTCTTTGTTCTATAGCTAATTTATCATTTTTCTCTATTTTAAAAAAGTTCTTTTTTTAATTAACATTTATTTTCTCCAATTTGATTGTGATGTGCCTTAGTAGCTTTTGTTAGGTGTACAGTGTTCCTTCGCCACTTTGTGCTTCATGGTTTGCGGCTTCAGTGCTTCGCGGGTTTCCCCAAAATATTCATCAGAAAATAAAAATGAAAAAATACAACCCTGTCGGCAGCCACATGGCGGAAAGGAGCGTTGTTTCATGTGGATGCGCGAGAGAGAAGGATCCCTGCATGTCAAACACAGAGCTGAGCTGACTCAGAGTCCATCCCACGGGCTCATACAGGCGCGTGATGGGTTTCCGGTGCGACATCGACCCATGAGAGCACGAGTGGGTTTATCCCTGTGAGCTGATGGTCTGCGCAGCATCGCAGCCTCACCCAGCATCTTCTCTTGTTGTGTCTCGCCAGTCTTGTCCATGATGCTGACTGTCTCGCATACTGTATTTTAGTGTTGTGTTGGCGATCACTTGTTTTGTTGAAGCGATCACTTTTTTTATTAATGAAGCCCTTATCATGCCGCCTAAGCGCTGTGCCCCTGCGAAAGCTTCCTCCGGGGCGCCCAAGAGGAAGAAGATGATGACCATCAGCGAAAAGGTGAAACTTTTAGATATGATCAAAGAGGGCAGAAGTGATGCATCTGTGGCACGCCATGACGGGGTGAAGGAATCTACAGGGCGGTCCATCAAGAAAGAGGAAGCAAACATCCGCAAAACGGCTTCAATCACCTTCAATAAAGAAGCGACACGTGTGGGAACTCCGCGTCATAACAGAATTGTGAACATGGAAGCTGTCCTGGCATTGTGGATTGCTGATGGCAGGAAAAAGACAGTCAGTTTGGACACTAATATGATCAGGACAAAGGCCAAAGCTCTCTACGACCCAATCTTGCCCGATGACGACCATGAAGAGGCTGAAGAAGGTGCTGACGAGCCTCAAGCCAGTCCTAGCGCTGCCAGGAGCGATTCGCCTCCTCGAGGACGAGGCTTGCCAGCCAGCCAAGGCTGGTTCGAAACATTTCAAAAAAGATACGGCCTCAGAAACGTGCTTCTGTAGGGTGAGGCTTCCTCTGCTGACAACGATGCTGCTTGTTGTTACGTGGAGGAAAAGTTTCCTCACCTCATCAGGGAGGGAGGCTACCCCTCCCTCACTGAAAACGAAGAGGAAGACGAAGAAGAAACTGAAAAGCGTGGCCTTACCCTGGAGAATCTGCAACAATTGTGCAACATGGCAAGAGCGATGCAACAATTTGCACAAGACATGGACGACACTAGGGTTCGAGCTGTCGAGTTCAGCCATCGCGTGGACGGGGTTCTGTCCTTGTACAGGGGAATTTTGAAGGAAAAGAAAAAACAAAGACAACAACTACCCGTCACCATGTTTCTCTCCAAGGTAAAGCCCCCGGCTCTCCCGTCAGCGCCTCCAGCAGAAGCGGCTCCGAGGGAGCCTAAGGCTTCTACGCATCACGTGAGCGCCTCTCCTCCGCCCCCCACACGAGACTCTTCGCCTCTCTCAGAAAGCCATGCTGATTCATGTTTATTACTGTATAAGGTTTTGTCATTAACCTTATTAATGAGCACTGACACGTTTAAGTAAATACATATACTGTTGTCATTTTTGTCTTAAATGAGTAAAGTATGAATACTGTTTACATATTTAAAACATTCTTGTACCCGCATACACGACAATTCCTAGGGGCAAATCCTACTTCACGGCTTTTCAGCTTTCGCGGAAGGCTCTGGTCCCCATTCACCGCGAAAAACGAGGGATCGCTGTACACTGATTTAGGTTTATGAGGATTTTAGACTTGTCAGTAATTTATATCAAATTGTTAAAACAAACAAACAAAAAATTATCACATTAATATTTTCAACATTATTTTTTAGTCTCCTTTCGCTCCTCTTGGGGCTGCACCTACTCATATTTTAAACTGCTTGATTATATCTCATAAATCACTGATTGCTGTATGAAATTTTTTCTGTCCTTGATTTTGGATAGTTTTTATTGCCAAATCTTTAATAAGTTAATTAATGTTTTTATCTGCATTGTCTAATCTTTATGGCTTGCATCCAGTGGCATTTTCACTTGTGATACCACAGTTTTAATCATTCCATGTTTCTTTTGAGTTTTTATCTCTTCATTTTCTCTCCTTATGTTCATGTTTATGCAGTCTTCTTGAACACTCTTGAATAACCAATGAGTCAAAGAATACACCAAAAAGAAAATTATAAAATATTTTTATACAAATGAAAACAAAATCACAATCTACCAAAACTTACAGGATGCAGGAAAACAAACAAACAAACAAAACAGATAAACTGTACTAAAAGGGAAGTTGACTGCAATTAACATCCTCATTTAAAAAAAAAGACCTCAAATAAACAACTAAATTTACACTTCAAGTAAATAGGAATCAAAGAACAAATCAAGGCCATTGTTAGGAGAGGAATAGATATGATAAAGATTAAATCATAAAATGTACAAAATAGATCGTAGAAAAACAATAGAAAGATTAAAAAATTAAGAGATTTAAAATTTTTTTTTAAGATACCCCAAATCAACAAAACCTGAGCTAATCGAACTAACAAAAAATTGTGGATGGGACACCGAGATAGCACAGCAGGATGACCAATTATTTCGCCACCATTAGATTCAGATATCGATTCAGGGCTCCAGCCCATGCAAACCCACATGCTGAACTGTGGTGCAATTGGTAACCACCAGGATGATGATAAAGGCTCTCACCTCCCATCTAGCAGACCCCCAGTTCAGTTATTACCCCATGCAGCCCCACATCCACCTCTGTGTAATGAAACCATGTCGCAATTAATGAGGTATAACTATGGAGACTGCTCTGGCCCTTCCCCCTTCTTTCTCTCGGTCTTACCTTCTCTGAAAACAATAAAATAAATCTTAAAATAAAAAAAGGAAGAGAAGTCAAAATAAGTAATGAAAGAGGAGTCATGACAACTGATAACACATAAATATTAATCATCATAAGAGACTACCATGAACAATTATACACTAACAATATGGATAATCAATAAAAAATGTATAAATTTCCAGAAACACATAGATTACCAAGAAAGTATATCATGAAGACATAGAAAGTTTAAATAAGAGAAGTGTCTGTTAAGGTCATCTGCCCATTTTTTCATTGGATTGCTTGTTTTTTTCTTGTTGAGTTGTACAAGATCTTTGTATATTTTTGATATTAGCCCCTTATCAGAGGCATTGTTTGCAAATATTTTTTCCAAGTTGGTTGGTTGCCTCTTTGTTTTGTTGATGGTTTCCTTTGCAGCACCGAAGCTTTTTAGCTTGATAAGGTCCCATTCGTTTATTTGTGCTTTTACTTCCTTTGCCATTGAGGTCAGATTCAAGGTAGATGCAAATAAATACCACAATGAGATACCATCTTACACCTGTTAGAATGGCTTTAATCAACAAGACAAGGGATAACAAGTGCTGGAGAGGCTGTGGACAAAAAGGAACCCTCATACACTGCTGGTGGGAATGTAAACTGGTACAACCACTATGGAAGTCTGTATGGAGTGGAATTACCATATAACCCAGCCATCCCTCTACTGGGCATCTACCCCAAAAACCTGAAAACCTAATAATCTTTAAAGATGTTTGTACCCGCATGTTCATCGCAGCACTGTTCACAGTGGCCAGAACATGGAAACAACCAAAATGCCCTTCGATAGATGACTGGATAAAGAAGATGTGGTACATTTACACAATGGAATACTACTCAGTGATAAATGATGAAATACAGTCATTTGTGACAACATGGATGGACCTAGAGACAATTTTATTAAGTGAAATAAGTCAGAATGAAAGAATCAGGAAACATATGACCTCACTTATAGGCGGAATATAAAACTGAAAGTAACAAAGACACAGAGACCAATGGACACACTCAATAGCTTGGTGATTGCCTGAGGCAGTGGTCGGCAACTGTGGCTCATGAGCCGCAGTTTACCGACCACTGGTCTGAGGGAAGGGGAGGAGGGAGAGAGGGAGGGGAGGTGGGAGAAGGCACCAGCATTATAGATACACTCAATAGTTTAGTGGTTACCTGGAGAGGGGGTGGAGGGGGGAGGGAGAGTTGTGGGAGAAGGTGGGAGTGGGCACTGGATACATGGTGGTGGTGGTGGGGGGAGCTGATTCTGGGTGGTGGGCACGTAGTATGATACATGGGTGATGTGATGTGGACTTGTGCATCCGGAAACTGCCTAGTTGTTACCAACCAATATCACCCCGTTAAATTTAACAATAAAAACAAACAAACAAACAAACAAAACTAAAAATAAATAAATTAAAAAAAAAAAGAGAAAGTTTAAATAGAGCTACAACTAGTACAGAGATTAAATCAGCAATCAAATCCTCCCCAGCAAAGAGAAAGCTTAGACCAGATGGTGCCACTGGTGAATTTTACCAAATATTTAGTACAAAATTAGGCTTCTCATTCTTCAGCTCTTTCATAAGACAATGAGGACGGCACTTTCGCAAAGTCATTTTTTGAGGCCAGATTTGAACAGTTACTAAAGTCAGACAAGGACACTGCAAAACAAAACAAAACAAAAACAAAAACAAAACTACAGGTCCATATCATGATATAGATGTGAAAATCTTGAACACAAACTGAATTCAACAGCACATTAAAAGGATCATACAACATACAAAGTTGACTTATCTCAAAGCTGATTTAGTAAGGATGGATCCACATTGTACATCAACTAATACAACATAGCACATTAACAGAATGAAGTATTAAAAACATTAACAGAATGAAGGATTAAAAACATGACTATCTTGGGGAAATCGGGATGGCTCAGTGGGTTAAGCACTCACTTTGCAGTGCCAGGGACCGAGGATGGAATCCTGGCCCTGGCCCGTCCAGATGGAATCCATATGCTGAACTGGGGAGTTCCCCCAGTTCAGTTCTCTCTCTGTCTCCATATCTCTCTCTTTCTCTACCTCTCTGTCAAAAACAATAAATAATAAATCTAAAAAATATATTAAAAAAAAATACATGACTATCTCAACGGATACAGAAAAAAACAAAAACATTTAACAAGATTCAACACCCTTTTCTGATAAAAATTTTTTTTTTTAACTAGGTACAGAGGATGGTACTTCAATGTAGTAAAAGTCAAAAGCTCACAGCTAACATTATAGTCAATGGTAAAAACCTGAAGGCTTCTCTTAAGATCAGGAAAAAGGAAAGAAGGTCCACTCTTCCACTTCTACCCCTCACGTACTAGAAGTAGTAGCTAGAGCTATTAGGTCGAGAAAAAGCAGTAGAATGCATTTGTTCTATAAAAGAAGTAAAATTCATTGACATGATCTTACATTTCAAAAAACCAAAGAAGCTTCAAAAATGCTGTTTGAATTAATCAACAAATATAGTAAAGTTGCAGGATATAAAGTCAATATATAAAAATCAGTGGCATTTCTATAAAGTATTATATTTGAGAAATAAATAAAGAAAACAACCCCATTTATATTAACACCAAGAAGAATAAAATATTCAGAAATACAGTTTAGAAAGGATGTAACTTGTATATTAAAACCCACAAAATATCAATGAAATAAATTATTGGAGATATATATCCGCACTCCCATATTCAGTGCAGCATTTAATTAAGACATAGAAACAATATAAGTATTCATCAATGGATGAATCAAGAAAATATATTGTATATGTATATGCATGTGTATATGTGTATGTATATATATATAAACACAAACACACAAAATGCTATGTTTTCAGTCATAAAAAAAGAAAATCTTGCTATGTGCAACAACAAAGATGGATGTTGAGGGCATTATCCTAAATAAAATAAGTCAGATAGAGAAAGACTAATACTATATCATCTGATCTGTATACAGAACCTAAAAATATTCTACCTATAGAAACAAAGTAGAATGTCAGTTGCTGGGCTGATTATTCGAGGGTATGAAGTTGTAGTTATGCAATATTATTAACTTCTAAAGATCTGTATGTCATTGTGCCTATAGTTGACAATACTGAATTGTGCATTTGTTGAGAATAGATCTTATGTGACATGTTCTTACCATACACACAGAAGATATCTGCAGAGACACTAAGATACCTCCCCATTTTCTCCTATTCATACAAATGAAAAACAAATATGTTTTATTTTAAAAGAATACATTACAATATTACAGTTCAGTAGTACCATTTGGAGGAAATATAAGCTTCACTATTCTTACTCAACTTGTTTTAAAAATAAACACAATACAAGATGTTAGCAATAATTATTGAAACCAATGAATGATATTCATGCCATGAAATGATTAGGTCACTAAAAGTATCATGACTATTCTGTGGTTAAAGGTCAATTACAGCACTGGGACTGTTGCATTTATGCCAAGCTGTAACAAGCAATCAGAAACATAGATGTTGATAAGGACTGCACACACAGAGATTAACAATGACATTTTTAATGTGCTTGATTTAAACAGCTCCGATTTCTAAGTTCAATGTTTTTATGAAGTTGCATAAGCATGCTAGGATAATAGACTTTGTAATCCTGTAACTATGACTTAAATCACATTTCATTGTATCCATTCATTTTTATATCACAGCAAACAGCATATCTTAGATTGAATGAATGAAGACTACATTAGCTTCATTAATTTTGAGATTAATTTGTTTATGCAGAATACTAAGTTTTAATACTGAGAAGTAATAAATAACTTCTAAAATATAGTCCTTCCACTTATAACCTACATTAAAATAATATTTAAGTGATGATATAACATCACTTAATAATATATGTGTAATAACATATTACACATATGTGAGTGACTCCCATCCAATATATGTTACATCATAGCTTGAATATTTTAAAATAAATTTAAAAAAGTAAACACAAGTTTTTCACCATTTACAATTCTTCAACCCATTAACCTCTGGCAAGATTTATACACATTACTGTTGTAATATCTAGGACAGTAGATAAACAACTTTATATTAATAAAATATATGACTAAGTGATGATATCAATATTTTTAAAATCCACATGTGATTCTAATATGCTAACACATTTGAGAACCAATATTCTATAATTACATATTATAAATCACTTTGAGGACTCCAGAATAAATAGCTACTTTTTTTCCCTAAGAATCACTCTCCTAATTATTTCCACATTCAAAGAGACATTGTGGATTTTATATAAATAAAAGTATAATTGTGTTATATTAGTGTCCATGTTTCCTTTCTACATAATATAAATGTGCTACAATAAGCCTATGCCACATTGGAAGGGAGTGGAGTGATCAGTGAAAAATGAAGTTAGTCTGTAAATAGTTTCTTAAATTATATCAATAGTAAACCAACTTTTTCATGGAGGAATAGGATGTATCTTGATAAAGAGAAAGTGAGATGCAAGATGATAGATGAGGCATGCTGACATATTTAACATGTTGGTAGTATAGTAACAGCTTGTCAAATCATCAAACTTCCACTATTAGAATTCACAAGTAAAGGTTCCTGAAAACTCCCAAAAGTCATGCTTCTGTGCACGGGTTGTGCCATAGAATGATGTATACCAATTTTACAATTTCAAGAGGGGAAACAAATATGGGTAAAGTAAAGTAACTTTCTTCCCATTTTATTTCTTCTCAAACATTACCTTTGATTCAATGCACGCATGCATGCATGTACAGATAAATGTATTTTTAGCATCATGACTTCTATTAACAAGGATCTACTAGAATTCAAACAGAATATATAACCAAATGGTCCTCCTATTACCAAACCAGCCTAAAGGTCACACTGTTTTAAACAATGAGTGGATCAACACAACTGTTCAGTTGTTCTTTTTCTCCAACATATTGCAAATTTCTCAAAGATTCAGCTATAGGTCCCAAACACCGCTTAATTCACTTTACTCACATTTCTCAGAACAGACACTGTAATTATTATCTGTGGTTCAAATATAGTAAAATCTGTAGAGACCTAGAAAAAAATAATCTTCATATATTTTCTTCTATAAACAAGGATCAGTTGTCCTTTATATGGTAGAATTTATATAATACTGCAGAGAAACTTTAAAAAAGTTTATTTTAATCAATGTTGATATATTAAATTAGAACTCATTAAATTTTATAATTTAATGTTTTAACTATGAAAGATATATATTAATCATGAGAAAATCATTCAGCATTTACCCCTTTGTTTTTTGTTTTTTTTTAAGATTTATTTTAGACTTGGGAGTTTTTATCTCAGATTCGTCTCCAACAATTCATCAATTTGAGCCCCAGTTTTCTTGCCACAGTACTGCTGGAGTGGCTCCATCTCCAAGTCACTACTATGGAATCTTCATATATCTAAATGACTGTCCCATGAGAAAGGATGCCTTTTGGTCTTGAAGCATGCTAGGACAAAAAAGGAGAAAGTTATGAAAGCCATTTTCTGCTGAAGATATAAAACAATTGCTCACTTCTGAAATGAAGTTATTGGACAAAGTTGAAGCCTTTAGGAGTAAAAACTGCTTCCATGAGGTTGAAGATAATTATTTACACTGACATACGATATAATTCTCTTGGAATCATGATTCATTTTGAGAATATATACATTTTTATAATATATATATACAAATATCTATATCATCTATATCTATATTTATATCTACACACAAACACAAAATTTGATGACTCTGTGTTACAACTTATTATTTTGGCTAGCCAATGGGGTATCATTATTTCTTTTTGCAATTCCTCATATAATATGAAAGTTATCATCTTTAAGCTATGGACAAGAACTAAACAGATTGAAATACAAGTTAATAGGAAGAGAGTTAATACATTCTGAAGAGAGTTGATAATTTCAGTGATGTTTAAAGACAGAAACCATTGGGAGAGGACACCTCTAGTGTGGAATTGCCTCTTACTTTCAATATGTGATATATCAGGCATTGAAACATCAAGGAATTCAAAACTGTATATATATATATATATATATATATATATATATATATATACAGATTTGTAGAAATAGTAGAATTTGAAAAAGAAGTTTCTAATAGGTATGTAGAAAAAAAGAATATTGAGTGCCTCAGTATAAATATTGCATAATCTAAATCAAAAGAATCAGAAGGTCTTGAAATATTTGGGATAAGAGGAGATATAGATTAAATTGTATGAGAAAGATTTTGCAATTCTATTATTACAACATGCCTTTATTGATATTGTCATTAATTTCATGTCGAAGTAAGAATGTTGATATGCCCTCTATGTTATATGTTCTTAAATTTTGTGATTTCTAGGTCCATCACTCACTAATATGTATTCATAATGAATAATGCTAAGTATCATCAGTCTCAGTGTCTGAGCCTGTAATATGGAGTAATATACTTAGTTCATAAATTATCATAATG
>PVKE010042453.1:0-13826 GCA_004027555.1 Craseonycteris thonglongyai
CTAGCTTTTTTTCTTCAGTTAGTGTTTTATTATCCACAG
This sequence comes from Craseonycteris thonglongyai, assembly GCA_004027555.1. Taxonomy (NCBI): domain Eukaryota; kingdom Metazoa; phylum Chordata; class Mammalia; order Chiroptera; family Craseonycteridae; genus Craseonycteris; species Craseonycteris thonglongyai. The sequence continues at coordinate 40 of PVKE010042453.1, forward strand.
TAATAGGCAACATAGCTAGCGGGAATAATTTAACCACTAAAACTTAATTTACCAGCTCTTCCTGAATTAAATATTTTAACATAATTGTGAAAATTAATAAGGTTAACTGTTTATAATTTCATCTCCAGTTATTCCCCCTAGCCAAGCTTTGTGAAGGTGCTTGGAACAAGTAATCCAGCCAGTGACCAGGAGAGAAAACAGGGGGAAAAGCTAGATAACCAGCTATTGAGAAATGGAGAATCGATTGAACATAAACAATTTAACTAACTAAGCAAGTGTCCATGGAAGATATTATTCATAATAACCTTCTAAAATCATTAATCTCCTTCTTAATGACTTGTATCCACCAACCCCTTCAAACTTCTCAGTTTTCAATTATTAAGAATATCCAGTCATTTCTGGTTAGAGAAGATAAATTGCTTCCTCTGAGTTCAATAGTTTAAGAGCCCCAAATTTGTTTATCCAGTTTAACTAAACTCATCTATCAGCAACTATAAAATCCATGAAGTTTGACAGTTATTGCACATTTGCTAATATAAATTAGTCTAATAGGATAAAATACCTCCCCTTGTATTTATATTTGACCTTATCAGTGAGGTATTTTTCCCCCTTAGCCACTAAAGTTAATTCCTGAAATTGATAGTCCTACCAGAGCTGAAAATACCTAGTATTGCTTTTAAATAAGAGGTCATTCTTCAGCTTCAACTCTTGTTTTTGGTCAGGGTGAGACAATTGTCTTGAATCTAAGCCATAGTCAATAGTTTAGTGGTTACTGGAGGGTAAGGAAGGAAGGGGAGGGGGGAGAGGTTGTCGGAGGAGGGTGGGGGAGCTAAATATATGGAGATGGAAAGAAAGCTGACTCTGGGTGGTGAACACACATTATAACACATAGACGAATTTTATAGACATAAAATTGTACACTTGGAACCTATGTAATTTTACTAAACAATGTCACCCTAATAAGTTTAACAATAAAAAAAATAAGCTCAAAAAGGAGGAAGTTTTTAAATCACAAGAGCTTCATTTTCCAAAAGCAAACCTTGATGTTCTGAACAGTTTTACTGTAAACCACAGTGCAGAGAAAACTGAAGGGATTATCTGTAAGGGACATTCTTAGAAGGCAGAAGAAGCAGAAGCCCTTTGAATAAAAAAGAGAGGGAAAGAATGAGAAATACAAAGGGAAACCAGCATGTTTTCACTTTTTCTATCTGCTACCATATAAAAACTTGAGGAAGACACTCATACAGCACAAAATAAATTAAAGGGAAGCTAAACAGCTTAGGGGTTTTGTACACAGTCTCATATTTGAAAATCTCTAAAGGGACTGAAAGGCAGAGTGCTTTTGCAACAACATGAGGTGAACACGACAACATAGGAGTATACTCGTATATGGCACCTTATAGAGTTTGGGCAGAGAAAGACAGTAAGCCTATGCTGCCCATCTCACTTTATGGTGACCTAAATGAGGAGTAGAACATAAGTTCCTGCAGAGTTCCTGGAGATGAGATTAAAGTTCCTGAGTGGTGGCCAGACTTGGCAAGGGCAACATCCACAGCACAGCCTAGGCTCAGAACAAAATGAAGGATGTAGTTGGGACTCAGAGTAGCCACACAGTCACTGAGAATTTACGTCTGACAATGCCAGCAGGGGTGGGGATCCTGGGGCCCAACGTTCAGGCCCTGATCTTGCTGAGAACAGACTGTACATAACGTAGCAGCTGTCCTCCACCTTTTTGGCACCAGGGACCATTTTCGTGGAAGACAATTTTTCCACGGAGGAGGGAGGAGGAGTGGTTTCGAGATGATTCAAGCCCATTACATTTATTGTGCACTTCATGTCTATTATTATTACCTTGTAATATATAATAAAATAATTATACAACTAAGCTAATGCCAGCGCTAATCTGACAGGAGGCAGAACTCAGGCAGTAATGTGAGCCATGGGGAACAGCTGTAAATACTGATGATGCTTTGCATGCCTGCCCACCTTCTGCTGTGTGGCCCGGTTCCTAACAGGCCCCAGTATTGGTCTGTGGCTTGGAGGTTGGGGACCCCTGTTATACAGCACAGAAGCTGTAACACGGAGACCACGTAGGATGACTGCACTCAACCGGCAGGAGCCAGTAGAGGGCGCTGAGTGGAGCAGTGCCACTCAGTTTCCCCTCCATGTAGTCGTCGTCTAGGGAAGGAGAGGGGATCCAAGAAAGCCCCCATCAAGATTTTCGGCTCTCAGTAGATTAAAGAACCACCAGAATTACATATTGCTTGCAAACTTAAAAAGTGTGTTTTGTTGTTTTCCCATATGAACAAGAATCCGTGCAAGGGATGGTTAAGCCAGTTACACGAACTGAATGAAGACCACGCTATTTTGCAGATCTGAGCCATATTCATTCACTTATTTTCAGAAAACTGCTTCCGTAAAAAAACTGGTTAAAAGAAACAAATTCCAATTGAAAAGACTGACATCATTTTAGTAACATAGTATATGAGACCTCTGTACTGAAATAGCATAAAGTATATTAATCATTCCATATCCTGGCCAAAAAAATTAACTGACTTTTTTGTTCTTGTGGACACTTCAAGTTTTCTTTAAAGCTACCTAATACTTTGAAATACAGGTACTATTTATACTTCACATTCTAGAAGATAAAAGATGCATTTGAAAATAATCTTTAATAGTATTAATGTGGTAAAAGTATGAAAAAATTTTAAATCTATTTGTATTTGGTAAATTAATTGTGTATTACTAGGAGAGTGGGATGGAGTTGACACTTTGGCCAGTTATCAGTACTAGGAAATAAGCGTTGTCCTGTAGGAGTTTCCAGTCTGTACCCAATGTTTACATTTATAATCAAGACTTGGGCATACATCTGTTGTTTAGTTATGATTTGTTAGACATACAAAACATTTTCTGTATTTTCACAAACTAAACATGAAGAAGGTTGTGAAGTAGAAATAAAGAAAAATACATAATAAATATTCATCACATTTGAAATTAAATGTTCCTTGAAAAAATGTTTTTGCTTATTGTAATTTTGAATAAAAATACTGATTTGGTAGGTATAACTTTTATTCTAAAAAAATTTACAATTTGTTTACAAGAAAAGTGAAATAAAAGGTAATATAACTATTTTTTAAATGAAATTACATATTGGATTGACACTGACTAAATGAATTCATTGTACTATAACATATTATCTTCCATATATTATGAATTGACATTCAAATCCAGGACTCTTATACATAAATTCCATAAATTAACAAAATTTTTTTGTTACACATACACAGTTATTGTGAATATACTTTCAATGATCCCTCTATTTGTTCTTTCCTAGGTAAACAAACAGTGATTTATGACATACGAAGACAGTTTATAAGGGACATTAAATCGGCTTTGATGCCATTATTAAGAAATCCATATAGAATTGGATTAAGACAACAGGACATCATGCCTAACAAATGACAAATGCAATACACCAACTTGAAATGCCTATTGGAAATTAGGTTATCATTAAAATCAGTTACCACATGAAAAACGTGTAGTGGCATCCAACTCAAGGCAAACACTAATATCAATATGGTCAGTCTGTAGAAAACACTACGAGATCTCTTTTTTATTCTCATAATAGAACGTTTTACTCTCATTTCATGAACATCTGAATTTTCTTCAGGTTTCATCTCAAAGCACGTGGGGACCCCCGGTATGAACTTACTGGATGAAAAAAGCTGACTTTTCACAGAGCCGAAGTTTTCCGGAAGCATTCTTGAATGATTCTCTTGAGGAGGTCTTGCTGGAGCAGGTAACACACATGCTGTCTTCTTGCTGTATCTTCTTCTATGTTTTCTGATGAATGAATAGCTCCATTTAGGTGTGCTGGAGAGTTTTACCTGAGGCCTACTCTTTTTAGATGGATGAAGAGTTAAGTTGATCATCTCATTTTCTTCTACTTTATTTTCTTTGTTGGACAATCCACAGCTGATACTCCTGCAGACACTGGTGTGACTTACAGTTAGACAAACTAAGGGAAGAATATACTGAACTAGCAGTAAAGATATAGTAAAAGCAATTCTGTATGAGTCAGATGGCCATGATTCAACACACAAGTACCTGCTGCTCAGCAACTCTGAGCCAAATGTTTCCTGGAGTTCCACAAGACTGTGAAACACTGGGAGCGGAGAACAAATTGCAAAACCTAAGGTCCACACAGTAGCTATCAAGAAGTAGCCATGGTTTGCTGTCATATTATTAGATATTGGATGCTTAATCATATGATACCGGACAATGGCAATTGATATTAAAATTAAAGTTGAAACCAGAACTGACACACACTGAAGGAAAGGCATAACATGGCACATAACTTTACCAAACATCCACTGATCCAGCAAGACAGAGGTCAGAGTGAAAGGTGAGCAAAACAACACAACCAAGATATCAGAGAAGGCCAGATTGCCTATAAGGAAGTTTACTGTAGTATTCTGATTACGCTTTCTCAAGAGAGCCATAAAAATAAGTAGATTCCCCATAAAACCAAGAAGACTTACAAATGTATAGAGTCCAATCAGAAAATACTGCAAGTCATCTACACTGCTTTTGTAGTCATCCCAGACTGGGAAAGCAGAATTCCAAGGGGTGGCAGTATTGTTCTCTGTGGCAAATGTCTGGTTATAATAATCTGTGATCTCTAAATCCATATTGCAATCCTGCTTGAAATAAAAGGACATTAGTTAGAAACTTGAAAACATTACATGACTACTATAAATTAATCCATTGCGAGGGAATCTAAATTTTACAATTTACTCCCATTACCTTATGATTCTCCTTAGTTTAAGGTCTTTTGTTGATTGCAAGTGCAGCACAAATATCAGCCAATAACAAGTACAGTAACTTTAAGTCTATCATCATTTCTATGGTATGTTATTGTGTTAAATACAGACTTTGTTTGTTTGTTTTAATTTATGTAGGAAATAATGTTAGGGAAGAAAAAGGCAAATGTAGCTAAGAACTTCCAGATACCTAATTCACAATAGCTCATTACAATCATAACCTAGTATTTGACTGCTTTGAAACTTGTGGAATTGGAACTCAATGCATTTTGATGCTAAAATTTTTCTTGGTACTTGTCATTTGTTTGATATTCATTGTGTCTCCTGGAACCAGTTGACAGTGAGTACCAAGGTACCACTGCATTATTCCTTATTGGAAAAATTTGTTTGGTACTCATTGCGTCTCCGGAACCAATTAATGATGAATACCAGGGTACCACAATAATATACTTCTGTAGTCAAGGTACCTGGTGCATGGTGTAGTCATATAATCTTACCTTAAACCTTCCTTCCTTTCCTACTTGAATGAAGGCCAAACTTAAGAGTCACCTAGCCTCATGTATTTCTTGGTCTACTCAATTGGATGGAATCTCGTTTTCTGAACCCCCATAAAGCTCCATTTATAATTGTCTGATGCTACATGTCATAGTCTGGTTTGCATTGTAATTATAATGCATACTATCTGCTTTATTTACTATAAGCAGTAGAAAAGCAGAAACTGTTCCTATTCGATGGTATCTACCACAACACATGGCATAACACCCTCACCATAGTGATGTTAAATATTTATGGGAAAACGAAAAGTTCAAACAAAAATCTAGCATCCTAAATATTATCTAATTCATGCAGTGTTCAAATTAAAACTCGTCAAGTGTACAAACACTATCTCAGAACCTAGGTGTATATTGTAAGCACTCAATAAATGTTTATCTGTTGACTATGGGAACACAATACTGGACTTGTCAAAGTCATTCCATGATCAATCCTCAGTCCTTTGAGATGAGCATCATTATCGTGAACTGAAAAACCATTGACCAGTAATGCTGCTGGTGTTTTTAAAAACAAAATTACTTGTTTTTAATTTTAAAATTGAAAATAGATTTCAGCTCAAAAGATTCAATAAATTCATAGTTTAAAAAATATTATACCTTAAAGTTAAATGTAAAAGTATACTAAGTTTCTTTCATTTCAAAGGAGATTAATAATGTAGTACTATTAAGACCACAGTGGTATTACTATTTACTGCCGTATACTTGAGATTTGATAGTATTTCCTGATGAAGCACAAAACTTCCTATCTCAATAAAATGTAAATGAAACCTCTCATCCCCTTTAACAAGTAAGCACTTTTATTTTTTTAACAAAAATTTCCTACAGAATACTCAGGATAACAATATATATATATATATTATATTATATAATATATATAATGTATATTATATAATATAATATATATAATGTATATTATATAATATAATATATAATGTATATTATATAATATAATATATATAATGTATATTATATAATACATATTATATAACTTATATAATATATATAGATATATATAGCTAAAAAGTGTTCTTTCCATATCAATATACATTTATCTACCTATTTGTAGATCTATAGTTGGATAATTATACTTAAAACTATAAAAATATTATATATTTAAATTAATAGCAAATGCTATTATCTTCAGTTTATAAGGGACTCATATGTCCTGGTTCAATAAATTTTCAAACTAGAAATCCTATTGTATACATACATTCATTATAAATAACTTTAACGTCAGTTTTATATATAGCAAATTTCAACTAGGCACCATTGTGCTATCAGAAAATTTGAAGTTTAAGATTTTCCACAACTTTTACAAGTGATTCTATGCTAACTGCTTTCTGAAAACTAATCACATTCTCTTAAATTCATTTAGAAACTCAGGATCTTATTCATTTATTCTTTGATACCAACCAATAATTGGCATTGATATTACCTCATGTTAGAAAGGATAACTGGTATAAACATGACTCACATGGCCTACTGAATCATCTGGTATTAATCACATTACTAATCAATGGCCTCCCTGCAAATACCCTGGATAGGTCAGTAAGCTGCTAATCAAAGCAGTGTTGACTGGCATTTCTGCCTAATTTCGGGAGTTGTGATGATTCCCTGGCTCCATCTAGCTTCTCCATGATCCTATTTATACTTACAATATGTAGAGTCTATATGATACTGTGATCTTGCTTAGTTATTCTTCTTTTGACTCACATTCTTGAAACAATCCTGATATGTTGTGGATAAGTAATTACCGATTGCTGTTGCTACTTACCGACAAGGGAAGGACAAAGAAACATTGGATAGTTTATTCTACAAAGGCTTTGCATTTTGGGGACATGTAACTGTAAGATGACACTCATTTATTGTGAAACATCACTATCCAAATTTGTTGAAAAGCAAATGCTGCACAATTTGTGGTAATAGAAACAATGTGGTTTTAAGTCTAAAGTTCCAATTGCCTCCAACATACTCGTATGTGGTCACAGCCCTCTCTATTAGGCTCTAATGGACATATCAGAAAATGTCATAATCTTTTTTTATGATAATAATGGTGCTTAATGGAGTATGTTGTACATTGGGGCCCCTAAGTAAATATTTGTTGCTAATCATTTTAGAAAAGTAGTTTGGCCTTCCCAGCCTTAACATAACAGAAATGAGTCATCTTGGGACTATGGGCAATTTGAGGTTAGAGTATGACTCTGTCTATGTGTGTATCTGTTTACAAGTACATATTAGTATATATTAGAACCACTGAAATTAGACGAGTCTTTAAATGGCCACAAAATGAAATAAGGAGATACCTCCATCGACAATTGTGATAGTTTAACACTTTAAAACTTTAAATTATATATCTTCATTGATAAACATTATCATATAAGCAAATCTGAAATAGCAAAAACATATTTACATGTGTTTTTATTTTAATGTAAAAGAAGTACATCAGATTGTACAGTTTGTCCCTAAAACTTTTTCTATTTTAAATATATGTACTAAAATGTTGAATTCAAGTTACACAACCACTTCTTAATTTGTAAGCAGATGAAGGAAATGCCATCCAGAGTATTCATTGGACACAGGAAAAACTGAGGGAAACACTTTTTTCCCTTCCTAAAAAACACTAATTTATATGTAATTTTAAAGGTGAGGCCTTTAAAATTAAAAGCTAGGGAAGATTAGTCATTCCTTCCTTTATTCATTCATTTATTGAACATCTGAGTAGAATTTAAGTAGGTTAAGTAGATAGTTCTTAGGAAGGATAATAGGAGAAACTTCAGAGAACTCAAAAGATACTAAGAGACTAAGCTTATACATTTAAACAATGTTTCTTTATTAAACTAATACCCTGTCTAATGAAAATGCACATCTTCTCACAAAGGATGCCAATCACACGAAAGAATAAAATACGTGTAATTTTTTTTCCTTCTAGCAATGATAAAATATCAACTCGTACTTATTTTGCTGTGATCCTGGAACAATGGCGAGATTCCAGGTTCTCAAATATTCCCATGATTTGTTTTTAGAGCCAGAATCTGGCAAAATTTGAATTGGAAAGATAAATACACAGCTCTGCAGCTCAGCTGACAAGCACAGGCACTCGCCGCCCTCTCTTCGCAATTCAACAGCAGAGTTTCTCTTCCCTTGAGAAACAGGAAATTTAAAATTGCATTTGAGCTGCAAAATTCTGCAGAGAGCGCTTTAGGCTGTTTTCATGGTCTAGGGCAGTCTTTTTATTTTTTATTTTATTTTATTTTATTTTATTGGCATCGCTCCCACATGATGGTTCAGTTCCTTTAAAAGATAAACTAAAGGTTGGTAAATTTGGGGACACAAATTTCCTGTTTCTGGAATTCAAGGTGTGTTGATGTATGTTCTTGCTTGCATTTGTCATGAGGCCACCGTGCAAATAGCGCAAACCCAGGGACTCAGGCCAGCTGCGGGACCTTGCGGTGGCTGGACACCCTGAGTGGCGCCCTGTGGACCGAGTCCCCGGCCCTTGCGAGACCCCAGGTGAGACCTGGCCCGGGGGATCCCGCCTCGGATGCCAGCCGGGCTGCACCCCGGGCTCGTCCCTCCGAGGGGGAGCACTTAGTCTTCACCGATTCCCCACATGGACCCTCCCTCCCAGCCTCCTGCGAGGATCCTCGATACTCTCCCCTCGGGTTCGGCCCGTGCCTGTTCCACCCGGGTGCGTACCTGTCCCGCATGAGAGAATTCCGCCCGGTCCCTCCCCATTCTCCCTTAACGCCTAACAGTCATCCGTGCCTCCCCCCAAACCCCTACTTTTCCAGCCGATGTGCCTACGACTTCCACCACCCTGCCCTCTCGAGAGCCCCCCAAACTCCCGGGGACGAGGACCGGGGTGTGGCTCCCGGGGCCTCGCCCGTCCCTGCAGACCCACCCCTGTGCAGAGGCGGAGGCGTGGAGAGGCTGAACCCCGTACCTCGGGGTGTCCCGGCCGCTGGCGGCGCCCTGGCTCCCGGGAACGCGGCCAAGGTGGCTCCTGCGCGCGGGCGGCGGTGGCTGCAGGAGACCTGGAGGTGGCTGAGGGGAGGAGGGAGTGGGGAGCCGCAGGGGTTTTAGAGGTGCCTCGGGAGCACGTGACTGCTCCCGCGACCCCCGAGACCCTGATCCAGGGCGCCTGCTCCGCGCCGGCTTCTCCCAAAGACCGGGCGGGGACAGCCCAGCCCCTACCTCGCTGTTTGGGAACCTTAGGGAGAAGCTGCATCCCCCCCCCCCCCCCCGGGATGTCACCCCGTCACTCGGGCCTCCGGCTCCCTGCTCAAGCGAAGTTCACTTGATGAACAGCACGATTTCTGACCTTTCTGACCCCGCCCCGTGAAGTGACCTCGAGTCTTTAACTGGTGCGGAGTGTGGGGTTCTAAGAGCAGAGTGCACGCTGCAAGGCCCAGGTTTTCTCTTTGTTCAGAAAAATAAAAATAAATAAATAAACATTAGAATAAATACATAAATAAATAAATACAAGACCAAAACGAAACGTTGTTCTGCCTTGCACCTTTTTTGCGGTGAGGAAAGAAGTCTAGGCACGGAGGGTTGACCTGAACGTGTAAGGGACACAAAGGAGTGCGCGGGGATGCTCCACGCAGAAGAGGAAGAGGTTTGTTCCCAGTGCTTAGGAGGAGTGGTTGTGGGCCAGGGCCAGCGCAGAGCTGGGGAGTGACGCTGACATGAAATCAAAGCTTCTCAAGACTAAGAGACAAAAAGACGTCGGAGAGGGTAAAAAGTGTTGTCCATAAAAAACTAGGCCTCTTGTTTCTCCTCAACGTGATTTCTATCCCCAGTGTTTCCAAGTCAGTATTGCACAGGTTTGCCTTATTTTAAGTCGTGTGTGTGTGTGTGTACACGTACTTTAAAACTGAAAATGATTAACTGACAATCACAACATTGTATCGGGCAGTGAGTGCAATTCTGTGGGACTGGAAGCCTGTAAACTGGAGAGGACTATGTCCTTTGAGAGCAATGTGACTTGCAAATCTAATTTCTGTTATCTCAGGAATCAGACAAAATTATTGTGATCATTTTCTGCTGAATTTTAGCATTTGATATTCAGGGGACCTGTGTAAATTGCTGTGGTATTAGCCAGATAGCTCTGAAATACCTGAAGTAAATCTAGTTCGTAGTTTATTCTCTCTTTCTGGAATACTAGTATATTCTCCTCGAAATTTTAACACAGTAGGTTATCTGAGCAGGCCCATGGGACACTACCCTGGGTTAAGGGGAGGCATGGAAGTGTCGAGAAGGAATGATCCATAAGAAAACAGCTGGGGGTGCCTGGGTACCTCAACAGGTTGAGAGCTTGCCTTGCAGTCCAAGGCGGGGCAAACCCTCATGCTGAACTGCAGGGCAACTGGTAACTGCTAGGATGGTGGTGAAGGTTCTCCCCTCCCATGAGGGAGGCCCCCAGTTTGGTTTCACCCCATGTGTCCCCACATCCACCTGTGTGGAATGAAACTATGTAAAAAACTAATGATGTCCAACTATGGAGACTGCTCTGGGCCCACCCCTCCCCACTTCTCTCTGTCTCTTTCACCTTCTCTCAAAAAATAAAATAAATCTTAAAAAACACAAAAAAGCTTTGTTCTTAAACTTTTTTTAGCTTTAACCTCTGTACAGTCAGTACATTATATATTGCCACATAGCTTTCTATTCTTCTACTTTTGCACAGTTATGATACATACCTACTTCAAATACACATTGGCTTCAGAACAACTTTCAAAGGAACCCTATCCCATTGTGACTATCTTCCAGAAAAAATAGTCTGTGCTATAGGCTTTTGTGTATTAAAAATACAAGATGAATTTTCTTTTCCACAAATTTGCTTGTTCTTTTGATGACATGAACTTCTAGGTTGAAGTAAGTGTTATTAGGGTATTATAAATAAAAAGCCTAACCACTGTGCTGTACACCTGAAAATAATTTAGAATAATGTTGAATGTCAACTATAATAAAATGATATATATATATATCATTTTATTATATATATTTATCTCTATATAAAATAAAAATCGATTTTATTATATACATTTATCTATATATATTCTGGAAAGTATCCAGCTATGTAAATGTTCGTGTTATATTGCCAATGGCTGGATTTTTTCCAGATAGCCCTTGTATAGTCACTGGGTCACTACATGTAGAGTACAGCATAGGAAATATAGTCAATGGTATTATAATAACTATGTACAGTGTCCAATGGGTGGTAGACTTGTTGGGGTTATCACTTTGAGAAGGATATAGATGTCTGATCATTATGTTGTTTGTACACCTGAAATTAATCATTTAAAAAAAATAAATAAAAATGAAAGGTCAATGTGTCATTGAAATGAAGATTTTGATTAACCCACCATTTTCCTTCCCACCATACCCACAAACATGCAAATCTCAAAAGGGGAGTCAGAATTTCTTTTTAAAAAACATATTTGATTTACACAGTGAATAAAAAACAAACATTAAGAACCCATTTTTCTGGGGAAGTGTCATTTTGAAAATCGTAACAATATGTTATGTAAAGAGGAAGAGATGAAGATATATACACTTTTATCATCAAATTTCCCATGAGGAATTCAAGGCTAATCATTAGCACTCTTGGTAGAACATAATAAAGTAATTTTGCTTCTGTTTTATAAAGTAACATTCAAGCAGGAAGAGTACTACCTCTAAGAAGAGAAATAGTGATGTCCACCTCTGCCCCAGTAGTTTTCCTACTCACTATTTGTAAAATGCTCATTTGGGAAATTAAGTTGGATTTTATGTGTGTTACAAAATTAAACTGGGTGTTTCCCAATAGTCATGGTTCTTTATCAGTTATGAAAGATAGCGTATCTCTAAAGGTGAAAGTTAAAATCACTTGGGACTCCTAAGACAAATTATCGAATAATCAAACACTCTCCAAACTGGGACTAAGATAACATTTCTCTGAGGAACATGTCTGTTGTTTTTGTCAAAGTTATTGCTACATTTTAATAACAGCTACCATTTGTGGAGGACAGTTACTAAAGTGCTTTGGTATAATAAATCCTTAATTCTTAAAAGATGTGGGAATGGCCATTTCTGTGTGTTATAAAAAAATATTTTATGATACACATTGCTTCACTGATTTGTTTGGAATAGTCATAGTTGGTCATATAATCAAAATTTATGACTTAAAACAGAATGAACTTATAATTATGAAATACATACCATTTTTAATGGAACAAAGGCTGTGTTTTTTTTGCTTTTTAAAAACAATTTTTTAAAAAGTAAACCCAAAGTATTTGTGTGCATAGAGTCATTTCCCAGGTAATTTAGAGATAATTGTGAAATCCTCAAGGAGCACTATAAACATTTCATTGCCTTCTTCTAACAAGCACTGTGCTACTTAAGCAAAACTTAATCTTTCCTTTTGATGCACTGACAATGAAATCATTAAATATAAAGGAGTGACTGATTTCCAGAGAGAATGTGCAGTTCTTTTTTTTAAAGTAATCTTCCATGTTAAAAATACATGCACACATATATGTGATTCACATGGATATAGTTTTACAATCACATACATATTTGTATAAGGGACACTTGTCAGAACACCTGATTGCAGCCAGATTTTATCCCAAATTGAAAGTTTGGGATAGCTCTTCATCTTTTTAGTCTTCACTTCCTTTGTCCAAACACTGAAATGTTTTGACTAGCAGATCTCAAGCCCTCTTTGAGCTCTGAATAACAAGCAGACATTATGAACATACTTGTGGATAAATAAGTTTTTTCGAACTTCAGAATAATTTAATGGTCATAGAAATTGTATGTTTCCCATCCATATTAGGAAAAAAGAAGAAATTTTTTTTCCATTAATAATGGCACATTCCCTTTCCTGCAGCTATAATAACTACATAATATTTGATTCATTATTTTAAAAAGTTATGGGTGTCGTACAAATCAATTCTCTACCTAATTATGTTATTTTTTAAAATTTCAGCCCATGTATGGAGATTCCTCAAAAAATTACGAATGGAATTACCATACGACCCAGCCATCGCTCTACTGGGCATCTACCCAAAAAACCTGAAGACCTTAGTCTTTAAAGATGTTTGTACCCGCATGTTCATCGCAGCACTGTTCACAGTGGCCAGAACACAGAAACAACCAAAATGCCCTTCGATAGATGACTGGATACAGAAGATGTGGTACATTTACACAATGGAATACTACTCAGTGATAAGCAATGATGAAATACAGTCATTTCTGGCAACATGGATGGACCTAGAGACCATCTTATTAAGCAAAATAAGTCAGACTGAAAGAATCCGGAAAAATATGACCTCACTTATAGGTGGAATATAAAACTGAAAGTTACAAAGACACAGAGACCTATGGACACACCCAATAACTTGGTGATTGCCTGAGGGAAGGGGAGGAGGGG
>PVKE010042454.1:0-13744 GCA_004027555.1 Craseonycteris thonglongyai
TAATATTTTCATGGCTTGGGAGATTAATTCTTTTTAGTGTTGATAATAGTCCATTGTCTGGGTATACTAAGTGTATCTATCCATTCACCTACTGAGGGACATCCTGGTCACTTCCTAGTTTTGGCAATTATCAAAGCTGCTATAAGCATCCATGTCCAGCTTTTTGTGTGGATGTTACATTTTTACTAATCCTACTTTTAATCCCTAAACTTTCTCTTCAGCAGACCTATGTCACAGCTTCCTTCATATCCCCACCCCCTTTTCTTCCAGGAATAAGAAGCCAGAGACTCATAGACATTAAATAATTTCCCTAAATTTAGTATAATTAAAAAAGTAGAAGGATACAGATAAAAACCCAAATCTGCCTAACCAAAGTCCGTGTTCTTTTCACAGAGTTGTCCTAGAACTTTGGGAATGAAGAATATTTTTCAATATATACTTGGTCATCTTACAGACTTTTCAGCAAAGTTATTGCTCTTGGGGAGCTTTTGTCTAGTAGCGTTCTTAAAAAATAAACAAAAATAATATGTTAGGGATTGACAAGTGTTATGAGGAATAATGAGGTCAGGGGAATAGGAAGAGGTGGTGATGACAGTGTTATTTTATATGAGTGTGATCAGAGAATGTCTCCCCAAGGCATTGTACAGAGAACTGAACTGAGTCCCAGGCACAGGGATTAGCAAGTGGAAATGCTTCGGGTAGAGGAAGAAGCAACTGATGAGTTTTTAAGAGGCCCCAGGGTCTGGAGCATAGGGAAGGGTGATGGGTTTTTGTTGGTGGTGTTAGAGCAGTAGAGTGGTTGGAGGAAGGTTAGAATCGGTGTGGTGGTAGGATACTGGTGGGCCTAGGAGTCCCTGGCAAGGATTGTGAATTTTTTCTATGAGTGCCATTGAAATTACTAGATAATTTTGAAGAGCGATAATCTGATATATTTTCAAATGAACACTCTGGTGTGTGTGTGTGTGTGTGTGTGTGTGTGTGTGTGTGTGTGTGTGTGTGTGTTGGGGAAAGTGACAGAAGTGCAGAGGTGGAAACCGGAAGGCCAGCTAATATTTATTGCAGTAGTCCAGGAGTCCAGGAGTGGCTTGGAGTAGGTTAAAGAAGTATAGATGATGAGCAGTGATAGGATTGTGGATATATTTCAAAGGAAGAGATAATCAGATTGACAGATGCCATGCATGTGGGATATGACAGAAAGAGCAGAGTTCAGGAAGATTCCAAGTGTTGGGGCCTAAATTCTATGGCCCACGGATTGTGTTGATAATGGTTGCTGTAAGCATTCAGAATGAGGGAGAGATGGTGTTCTAACCTGAAGTGATCATGGAGGACTCTGGGAAAACATGGTGAGATTTGAATTGGATTTTGAGGGAGAAACAGGAATTTGTTTTAATGCAGAGAAGAGGAGAGGAGGGGGAAGAAATTTCAGTTAGGCAAATCTAACGAGAAAGTACAGAAGTGGAAAGAGGCAGTGGCATTTCCTGAGATGAGGAAAATCGGAGAGGACTGGACATTGGAGGAAGATCAAAAATTCATTTTTGGTTATATCGGTTTTGAAATGTCTTATTAGAGACCTTAAGCATTTCATACTCCCTTTAGTTTTGTAAGAGTTCTTTGTCAGAAGCAATAAACCAAGAACAGACAGAACTGTACCCAGAGTACATCATCATCTTTTTGTCTCTATTTTATTTAGTTATGATTCACGTGTAGATAATTTCATCAATTCCAGATGATATTAGGAGGTTTAAAAGCACTGTTCTCTCTTACAGTGTTGTAGTTGATAATAATTCTTTCATTCCACCCTGTATTTTTTAACTGCTTAGCTGTTTTTAGGATTATCACTAAAAGAATGACATCAAGAAACATACAATAAAGTTTGTCTACCTGAGGATGTATTAAACGTGGATTTCTACAAGTAGAAATTTGACTTAGAAAATAAAACTAGTTCTAATTTTCCATTGTTAGCTATGTGTGCTATAAGATGTTTCTTAACTCTTCTAATATATTAGTTTTATCTGCTATAAAATAAAGATAACAATGGAACCAAATTTACAGCTTTGTTGTAAAAGTTAGGACATTGTCTACATGAGATAGTCTACAGGAAGTGATTGACACAGCACTGGGCACATAGTAAATGGTTAATAAATTATATTATTGCTATTATTATCATCATCATTAACAAAGAATAAATTACCACATCTAATGCACTTTTAGCATTTACTCCTTGCAAACAATTGATGCTGTCTCTGGTAAATATAAAGTTGGAAACATAGGTTACTGTGAGGTTGTAAGCAGTTCCTAATAGCTAAAGTGTGTGTGTGTGTGTGTGTGTGAGAGAGAGAGAGAGAGAGAGAGGGAGAAAGGGAGAAAGCAAGAGAAGCCAGTAAATGCTGAGATTGGTGGGAAGCAAGGGGAGGAGTTGTGAAGAGCCATGTGTTGTATCATGCTTAAATAAATGAGCAGGTATTGAAGAGCTGGATGATATTTGGTAACAACGTTGTGGACACAGGCCACCTTAAAGAGAAGGGTATTTCCATCTTGTAGACAAAAAACTGTAGTAAATCAAGCAAGAATGGTGGGCAGGAGACTGCTTCATGAACCAAGCAGTAGAATGGACAAGACTTGATTACTAATTGGTCTTGGGGGCAAAGGAGAGGAAGGACCTTGCATGACTCCTGGGGCTCTGGCTAAATAGTTTGACACACTTAATATGAAAATATTTACATATTAAGTGTGTCTTAAGCTATTTGTCAGGCTCTCTGACAGGTTCTGGGCACACAAAGGTAACGAAGAATTCAATGAAAGAGATGGACAAGTGGACATACAATTATATCACAGTTGGTAAGTGATGCCATTCATGCTGATAAAGAATACAGGTGGGAAAGAAAGGAGAGATGAGTTATAAAGAGAAAAAATACATTCATTTCTAGATGCAAAATGAT
The DNA here is from genome assembly GCA_004027555.1 of Craseonycteris thonglongyai. NCBI lineage: Eukaryota > Metazoa > Chordata > Mammalia > Chiroptera > Craseonycteridae > Craseonycteris > Craseonycteris thonglongyai. The sequence continues at coordinate 2,940 of PVKE010042454.1, forward strand.
TCAGAGAGCTCTGGAGTCACCATTTGGAATTGGAGGTTCTACTGAGGGGTAGTGAGGGCTGGAGGAATGAGAGTCAACTTTAGAATCAGAAAAACCTGGGCTTGAATTGTTGTTCAGCTCCCTCACTTGTTAAGTTTGTGACTTCAGATGTGTAATAGAAATATGGGACTCAGATCACCTTCTTTTAAGAGATTTTGAGGATGAGTGACTATGTTTTACATATTTTAGCACCAAAGCTGGCAAAAAAGGTGGCAGCATTGCACAATTCAGGTAAGAGATAGGTGGGTGGAAAGTAGATCAGGGATCCCCTACCCCAGGCCACAGACCAGTACTTGTTAGTGGTCTGTGACCTGTTAGGAACTGGGCCGCTCAGCTTCATCTATATTTATAGCTGCTCCCCATTGCTGGCATTACTGCCTGAGCTCTGCCTCCTGTCAGATCAGTGGCTGCATTAAATTCTTGTAGGAGCATGAACCATAATGTGAACTGCACACGTGAGGGATCTAGGTTGAGAGCTTCTTAGGCAAATCTCATGCCAGATGATCTGAAGTGGAGCTGAGGTGGAGCTGAGGATGTGTTGCAAGCACTGCGGAGCAGCTGCAAATATGGATTAACATTAGCAGGGAGGCTTGACTTCACAGACCATCATAAATCAATTGCTTGCGGACTCATATCAAAACCCTATCAATGAGTGGCAAATGACAATTATGCTACATCTGGTGGCAGGATTTATAGTGAGTGGCAAGTGAGTTGTGTAATTATTTTATTATATATTACCACGTAATAATAATAATAGAAAAAAAGTGCACAGTAAATGTAAGGTGCTTGAATCATCCCCAAACCATCATCCCCTCCCCCAATCCATGGAAAAACTGTCTTCCACGAAACTGATCCCTGGTGCCAGAAAGGTTATGAACCACTGATGTAGATGAAAAATGCCCCTGACTTGTGTGAGAGATGATTCCAGACACGTCAGGCAAGCAAGAGGAAGTGTAAAACTTTTCCAACATATTCCTGTTATCTGAATGATTATTCAGTTCAGCAGTTCAGCGTATGCAGATTATTAGTTGTTTATCTGAACAATTTCCCTGTCTTTGGGCAGAGAGGAAATTACTGAAGACAGAAATCTCTTTAAGATTAGGTCTTTTTTTTTTTTTTCAAGTGCACGCTAGAGTGCACACATCAATAACTGCTGCATATTACATAGAATTGTATATCTTTAGGATAATGACTATAACCATCCTTATGATGTCATTTGAGTGATGACAATAGCTCTTTTGAGATTTTTGTCAAGAAAATAATTTCTCATCACACAAGTCTCCTCCATCTCAAAAGCTGATCTGCACACATGTGACTGAATACAGCTACATTTTTGGTCTTTACTAAGCAAAACGTTACTTGATTTATGGGAAGATCATGAAATTTTAGTCAGAAAGTTCTTAGTTTTAGTTCTGGCTTGGTTTCTGTGTTTCTGGAATGAACTTAGACATGTGACAATTTAGAGTTTAGAGTTTAGTTCTAAACCTGTTTTCTCAAAGTTAAAATACAGTTAATGTTAACTCTTCTGCATATGTATTGTGAGACTTAAATGAGATAGAAAATGCAAAATAACCATCACAGTGCCTGGCACCTCATACGTTCCAAGTGTTTTTTCTGTTTCTTTTTTTTCCCTGAAAACAGAACTTCAGAATTTTTCTCCCCTTCTCTTCTCAAAGAATACACATTGATGACACGTTCGCCAAAACTTTAAGCTAACAATAGCATTCATTTGTGGCAATTCTAGAAACAAAGTGCCAAATGAGACATAAAAACTCAGCCAGCACATGCACTCCAATTTTAGATGTAGTTGCTTGAGATGTAACTGGCATATGACTCACCAAAGGGTTGGGGTTCTATCAGACAGGCGTTAACAGCAGGAGAACAGACTGTATTTACCTTAGCTGTCTTTTACCATCTTGCTCACTAGTGGAGGCCTGTGCAATAGAACTCAGTTACAACTGCTGCCAGAGAAACTAATCTAAGTGTCTAATAATATAGCTAAATATATTATTAATTAGAGGCCACAAGATGAGCTGTCAAGAAGTTCGATTATCCAGTAGATTTTCCCATGTTTCTGTAAACCATTCCTTTTAAAGTATGTTTCAAACTGAGTGTGTTTATAGATCTGGCCTATACTTCACTTGTATTGAAGTTTCCTTTCCTTATTAAGAGTGGAAGCTCTCTAATGAAGGGTGTTTATCATTATATGTGTGGCTTATTTACGACCGTCACATGGTCTGCATGGGGCTTATTTCTTCATCTCTTCTCTCTTCCCTTCTAGCTGGTGACAGCTGAGGCTGCCACTCCCCTCTGTGCACTACTGCTTTTATTTCCCCTTACATATTTTGTTTTATTTTTCTTTTATATCTTAATTCCTGCTTTCATCTGTTTTGATTCTCAGAAACCATTACTCTCTGAAATCACACGCTCTGTCTTAAAGTGAATAATGACCTTTTTAGGATCACAATGATCTGCTAAGGGAAGGTGGTCTGGACTATGTGCCCACTTAATTCATGTACCACCCACGACGGTTCCTATCACCATCCTGCCACCGGATTCATTTTGCATGCTGAGTTTCACCACTCAACCACTAGCCCGTGTGCCATCAAACACCCTACTCGTTGGGCCAGACCACGCTCTTCCTCTACACATCAGGGCTAAAAATAGATCCTGGTAGGAGGGTTTTGAGGCTCAAGTCAAATGCATGTTAATATTCTTCATAAACTGTGAAGACTTTATTCATAAACTGTTCAAGTTTGAAAAACACTACTTGCCAAATCCTGTTTCTAAGCATACTTTTTTATATTTAGAGGTGTAGTCTAAGCCTTAAGTGGCTGGTTCCTCCTTTTCAGCAGAAGCATAGGGCAAGGTGACAATGGCAGGGTATTGGGTGGTATCTTCAGAAAAATGGCAAATGCTGTTGTGTGTGGGGCTGACAGGGAGAGAAAGTCCCCTCAGAGGAGAAAGATGCTGCTTGTTAAAATGAAATAAAATGCTCTCATGGTTTCCAACTTCATTTTCTCTGAATTCCTTGGCAATGCTTTGTAGATTTAAAAAAAAAAAATCATCTCTTCACTTTTATTTATTTATTTATTTATTTATTTTTTGAACTCAACTGGGGGCACACCCCAGTTCATCATGTGGGTCCGCCTGGGCTGGAGCAGGGATTCAATCCTCGGTCTTCAGGGCTTCAAAGCAAGCGCTTAACCCACTGAGCCATCCCAGCTTTTTCTATAGATTTTTTTTAAAGCACTTTCTTTGGCTTTCGGTGCCTCTAATAATACTTCCCTCTATCTGCTCACACCTGTTTCTCCAGTCTTTCAAATTAAAGGTACTGATTGACCATGGCCATGGCCCTGAGCCTGGACATCCTGCTCATTGTTCATCCAGGACAATGGTGACAGCCATGGGGTGCTGGGTGGTGAGGACCATGGCGGGTAGTGTGGCTCCTCGTCTGCTCTGTATGCATGTGTCTGGGTGGAAGTCAGTGCTTGTGCGAGGGTCCCACAGCAGTCTATACGCCGTCAACCTTGGCCACTGTTAGTTTGTATTTTAATTATCAGCTCATTCGTCCTGGACAGCAGAAACCTTAACTTAATTAACTTTTGTATGTATAATATCTGTCTCAAGAAGATCTGGGTAGACTTTCATTAAAGGAATGCATCTATAAATACTGCTTGTTGAGGAATTTAATGCTTGCTCTTTTATTTTTATAGGAATGCTATTCATTCTTTTTTTCTACTAAACTATATATATATATAAGCAGCAATTTAAAATACCTGCTTTTAAAATAACGCCTCTAGCCCCTTCATAGTAGGGAAAGAAAATTTTAATATGCATCCTGTTTCCATTTGTCTCCCAAGTCTCTACATTCTATTTGGTATCTGGTGACCTCTCGTTACTCTACTATCTTGGTTCTCTCATCCTACTTTTCTTGCCACCTTATAAGCCTGCATTCTACTTTCCCAAGTCCTGCTTTCTGTTTGATAGCAGGTAAAGTGAGCACTAGAGTTTCGCTGTTCACTTAAAACTTGAATTCAGATGTCATTTTTAATCTTCTGTGTGACCAGTGATGGCAATTTCAGGTCCTAAAGATAGGGACAATATTGTTAGGCAGTGGGATTTTATGGTTTCCTTCAAATCACACCCTAATAAGTCTTTGAGGAAAGCTTCATGTATTCTTTTCTTCCAAAATTGGTAAAAAGCTCTTTGCAGTTGATGAAACAATGGTGTGACTGAAGAATTATAAATAGGAGTGTTCGTTTCTGCCAAGATGCTTGAATCTAAATTGTGCAAATCTTTGTCACTATCGCCTTTTGAAGATAAGACTATTTTTATGCAGAGCCAATGAGAGCTTCTCTTATACATCTCTAGAGTTTGAAAATGTATATCTAAAAGTAGAAGAAAGTCATAAACACACCCAGGTTCTTGATATCAGATACCTAAATATGTTTTTCTTGAATTAATCTTAAAGTACTAAGGATAAAACAAATATCATGAAAAATTTTTCATGTGGTCATTTAATAAATTTAATGAACTATCAACTTTTAAATTGTTATAATTAAATACAATATGTGTTAATTAAAAAAAAATCCTAAGAAAAATAAATAAGATTCAGGATATTATTAAGTTAAAACAAATGGTAAACCAATTTAACCATCAGTAACATGAAATAAATTCTCCCATGTAGAGTTTAAATTCTGTTTCTCAGTAAAATATTTGAGAACTCACTTAACTAGTGTTAAGCACAAAACACATAGTTCTTGAGCTACTATGTCATGATAATGTCAATTTTTGGAGGAATTACTCTGACGAATGAGCCCAAATTGAAGAAAATGAATTAGTAATGGGATTAAAATACAGCACACACAGTGTGTGGCTCTCAATCAGCTGACCTCACTTCTTTTTATAGAGAGGAAACTGAGGCTGGCTGGTACTAAAGGTACAAGAAAGGGCATCATGGAAGTGAACATGCACGAATCCAATGACTTTATACCTCAGTCCAAAGCTTTTTGTTTCTCATTACCACATAGCACTTTGTTTATCCAACATGAAGTGAAGGTGCTTAGATAACTGAGCAGAGGGACTGTATTTGGGAGGTATGATCTGTATATAAGCATGACTGAATGTTCTAGACTTACCCTGTATTGGAGCACAAAGGGAGATATAAGTGGTAAAGAAGGCGGGTTATTTTAACTCCATTAGTTCTATCTGTGTTTGGCCAAATTAGCACAATTTAAATGAGAATGGTCCATGAGTGTTAGGTTCCTGTCTGTTATTAACATATAGTATGTAGAGCCTTTCCTACTTGCCCAGAAATATACTGTCTGGCTTATGGAAGGAGGTGAGGAGACTATTTGAAAAGTGGAAATATTTTTTTTCTTTCTGGTTTAGTGTGGCTAGGAATCATTATCAAGTTTAGATATCTAAGACTTTAACCTGTATTTTTATATTGGCATTTTTAAGAGAAAATAAAGTTCAGTGAATCAGGTAAAATTGGACTACTGTGGTAACACCTCTACAATTGACTAGAGTCAGCATTAATCTACCATATACTTTTTAACAAAAAATATTCTCTTGTGCAGCTAATTCTCTTTTTTAGAAATGAACGGCCAAATATTTATTCTGTTATAATACTCCTTTGCTTAATGAGAAGATTTTTAGGTAATATTTATTTTCTTGTGATACAGCATAGGTTTCTAGGCGTTTTAAAATAGTAATGCTATTTCAGTCAAATTTGAGACCTAAAAACATTTTTTCACAGTAAAACCAAAAATCTTGAACAAAATTTTTCTATACTTAATTCTTTGAAAAAAAGATATTGACTATTTTAGGTATTTTATTCTTCATCAAAAGCATAGCTATTTCCCATTTGTATGGAACATTTATTCTATGCTTCGTGCTAAACATAATGAAACAGATATGAGTTTCTTCTTCAATCTTCTGACAAGTTCTAAGAAGTTGCTAGGACAGGACAGAAAAAAACAGCCTTTTACTAAGAAGTAACTTTATCATGTCTTTGGAAAAAAACACATATTTATACGTTTTTAATTTATATTTGGATATATTGATTATCAGGATTTCACATTCTGAGGAAAAAGAAATCTCAGTGTATAGGAACCAAATTTTCTACCTTTATAGTAGTAAAGTATAGGAGTAAATGAAGAAATTAATACATTTTATTTTTTTGAAAAAAAATTTTTTTTTGTTAAATTTATTGGTGTGACATTAATTGATATCAATTACATTGTTTCCAGGTGTACAATTCTACATTACATTGTCTATACATCGCATTTGTGCTCACCACCCAGAATCAGCTCACTTTCCATCACCATGTGTTTGATTTCCCTTCCCTACTCCCCCCCACCCATCTCTCCCACCCACCTCCCCTCTTACCCTCAGATAACCACTAAACTATTGACTGTGTCCATGAGTTTTTATTTCTTTGTTCCTTTCAGTTTTATATTCTGCCTATAAGTGAGGTCATATATTTCTTGATTCTTTCATTCTGACTTATTTTGCTTAATAAGATGTTTTCAAGGTCTGTCCATGTTGTCACAAATGGCTGTATTCCATCTTTTCTTATTGCTGAGTAGTATTCCATTGTATAAATGTACCACAACTTCTTTATCCAGTCATCTATCAGAGGACACTTTGGTTGATTCCACGACTTGGCCATCGTGAACAGTGCTGCAATGAACATTGGGGTACATGTATCTTTGCGGGTTAAGGTTTTCAGGTTTTTTGGGTAGATACCCAGGAGAGGGATTGCTGGGTCATATGGCAATTCCATTCCTCGTTTTTTGAGGAATCTCCATACTGCCTTCCACAGTGGTTGCACCAATTCACATTCCCACCAGCAGTGTATGAGGGTTCCTTTTTGTCCACAGCCTCTCCAGAACTTGTTATTCCTTGTCTTATTGATTATAGCCATTCTAACAGGTGTGAGGTGGTATCTCATTGTGGTTTTAATTTGCATTTCCCTAATTGCTAGTGTTGTTGAGCATATTTTCATTTATCTGTTGGCTGTTTGTATGTCCTGAGGAGAGAAGTGCCTGTGTAGGTCTTCTGCACATTTTTTTTTAATTGGATCGTTTGTTTTTTGTTGTTGAGTTGTATGAGTTCTTTATATATTCTAGATATTATCCCCTTATCAGAGGCATTGTTTGCAAATATTTTCTCCCATTCATTTGGTTTCCTTTTTACTTTGTTGACGGTGTCATTTGCTGTGTAGAAGCTTTTTAGTTTGATATAATCCCATTCATTTATTTTTGCTTTTATTTCCCTTGCCTTTGGGGTCAAGTTCATAAAGTGCTCTCCAAGCCCAAGGTCTATGAGTTTAGTGCTGATGCCTTCTTCTATGCACTTTACAGTTTCGGATCTTATGTGGAGGTCCTTAATCCACTTTGAGTTAATTTGGGTATATACTGACAGTTCACGGTCCAGATTCATTCTTTTGCATATGGTTTTCCAATTTTCCCAGAACCATTTACTGAAAAGGCTTTCTTTTCCCCATTTTATATTTTTTGCTCCTTTGTCAAAGATTATCTGTCCTTATATTTGTGGGTTTATTTCTGGGTTTTAGATTCTGTTCCATTGGTCTGTATGTCTGTTTTCATGCCAATACCAAGCTGTTTTGATTATTGATGCTTTGTAGTATAGACTGAAGTCAGGGAGTGTGATGCCTCCAGCCTTATTATTATTATTATTATTTTTGGAGGATTGCTTTGGCTATTTGGGGCCTTTTGTGGTTCCATATAAATCTGATAATTTTTTAAATCTATTTCTTGAAAGAATGTCTGTGGGACTTTGATGGGAATTGCATTAAATCTGTATATTGCTTTAGGTAATATGGCCATTTTCACTATGTTGATTCTTCCAATCCATGAACATGGAATATCCTTCCATTTCTTTGTATTGTCTTCAATTTCTCTTAATAGTGTCTATAGTTTTCCATGTATAAGTCCTTCACATTCTTTGTTAAGTTTATTCCTAAGTATTTTATTTTTGTTTTGATTGCAAACGGGATCATTTTTCTCATTTCTTTTTCTGAAGTTTCATTGTTTGTGTATAAAAAAGCTGTGGATATTTGTACATTGATTTTGTATCCTGCAACTTTACAGTATTCATTTATGATTTCTAACAGTTTTCTGGTGGAGTCTTTGGAGTTTTCTATATGAAGGATCATATCGTCTGCAAAAAGTGACAGTTTAAATTCTTTGTTTCCAATTTGAATGCCTTTTATTTCTTTTTCCTTCCTAATGGCTCTGGCTAGAACTTCCAGCACTATGTTGAATAACAGTGGTGACAGGGAACATCCCTGTCTCGTTCCTGATTTTAGAAGAAAAGGTTTCAGTTTTTCCCTTTTAGAATGACATTCGCTGAGGGTTTGTCATATATGGCCTTTGTTATGTTGAGGTATTTTCCTTCTCTACCCATTTCATTAATTGTTTTGATCATAAATGGATGTTGTATCTTGTCGAATGCTTTTTCTGCATCAATTGATATAATCATATGGCTTTTATCTTTAATTTTATGTGGTGTGTCGCATTGATTGATTTGCTTGCGTTGAACCATTCCTGTGCCCCTGGGATGAATCCCACTTGATTGTGATGTATATAATCTTTTTAATGCATTGTTGTATTCTATTTGCTAGTATTTTGTTTAGGATTTTTGCATCGGTGTTCATCAGAGATATTGGTCTATAGTTTTCTTTTTTTGTGATGTCCTTGCCAGTCTTTGGTATTAGGATAATGTTTGCCTCGTAGAATGAATTGGGAAGTATTGCCTCTTCTTCAATTTTTTGGAAAAGTTTGAGAAGGATAGGTGTTAATACCTCCTTGAATGCCTGGTAAAACTCATTAGTGAGACCATGTGGTCCTCGACTCTTGTTTTTAGGGAGGTTTTGGATGATTGTTTCAGTTTCTTTACTGTTGATTGGTTTATTTAGGTTGTCCAGTTCTTCTTGATTCAGTCTATATGTTTCTAAAAACTTGTTCATTTCTTCTAGGTTGCAAAGTTTGGTGGCATATAGTCCTTCATAGTATTTTTGTATGATCCTTTGTATTTCTGTGGTATCCGTTGTAATTTCCCCTCTTTCATTTCTAACTCGGATTATTTATGTGTTTTCTCTTTTTCCCTTGGTGAGTCTAGCCAGGGAGTTGTAAATTTTATTAATTTTTTCAAAGAATCAGCTCTTCGTTGTATTATTTTTTTTAATTTTATTTTTTTTAAGATTTATTTGATTGATTTTTGACAGAGAGAAACAGAGACAGAGAGAGACATAGAGAAGGTGGAGGGCCCAGAGCAGTCTCCATAGTTGACATTAGTTTTCCATATAGTTTCACTCCACAGGTGGGCACAGGGCTGCGCAGGGCAGGAACTGGGCTGGGAGCCTCCCACATAGGCCTTGGCAAGAACTGAACTGGGGGCACACCCCAGTTCAGCACGTAGGTCCATATAGGCTGGGGCCAGGATTCTATCCTCAGTCCTCAGGGCTTCAAAGTAAGCGCTTAACCCACTGAACCATCCCAGCTTTCCCTGTTTTTGTTTTTTTTTTTTATTCTCTGTTTCATTTAGTTCTGCTTTAATTTTTATTATTTCTTTTCTTCTGCTGGCTTTGGGTGTTTTTTGTTCTTCTTTCTCTAGTTCTTAAAGATGTGATATTAGATTGTTTACCTGTAATTTTTCTTGTTTCTTGAGAAAGGCCTGTAGGGATATAAATTTCCCTCTTATTACTGCTTTTGCTGCATCCCAGTAATTTTGGTATGTTGTGTTTTTATTGTCATTTGTTTCTATGTATTTTTTAATCTCTTCTTCATTTGTTCTTTGATCCAGTCATTTTTTAATAACATGTTGTTTAATCTCCATGTATATGTGGGTTTTCCTGCTTTCTTTTTATAGTTGATCTCCAATTTCAAAGCTTTATGATCGGAGAATACACTTGGTATCATTTCTATCTTCTTAAATTTGCTGAGGCTAGCTTTGTGTCCCAGCATGTGGTCTATCATTGAAAATGTTCCATGTGCACTGGAAAAGAATGTATATTCCTGTGTTTTAGGATGAAGTGTCCTATAAATGTCAATTATGTCCAGTTGCTCTAATGTATCATTTAAAGCGGATATTTCTTTGTTTATTTTCTGTTTGGAAGATCTGTCCATGGCTGTCAATGGGTTGTTGAAGTCCCCTACTATAATTGGGTTTTTGTCAGTTTCTCCTTTTAGATCTGTTAGTAGTTGCTTTGTAAATTTTTGTGCTTCTTGGTTGGGGGCATATATAGTAATAAGTATAATATCTTCTTGTTGTATTGTCCCCTTTATCATTATGAAATGCCCATTTTTGTCTTTTATTATCTTTTTGATCCTTAAGTTTGCTTTGTCAGATATAAGTATGGCTACACCTGCTTTTCTCTGGGTACCATTTGCTTGAAGTATTTTTTCCCACCCTTTCACTTGAGTCTGTGTTTGTCCTTGTTGATGAGGTGTGTTTCTTGTAGAAAGCATAAGGTTGGTTTTTGTTCTTTAATCCAGTTTGCTACTCTGTGTCTTTTTATCAGTGAGTTCAGTCCATTTACATTTAGGGTGATGATTGATATATGAGGATTTCCTATAGCCATTTTATCTTTTGTTTTCTGGTAGCTCTCTTTCTTGATTGTTTCTTTGCTTTTTTCTTCCCATTGATTATTTTAGTTTGATGGTATTTATGACTGTTTTTTCTGTATTCTTGTCTTTTGTTTTTATGTGTCCCAGTTCTATGTTATTTTTCAG
>PVKE010042455.1:0-13744 GCA_004027555.1 Craseonycteris thonglongyai
AAAAAAAAAAAAAAAAAAAAAAAAAAAAAAAAAAGTTCAACTGCCCAAGCATTCATGCCTGTAAAACATAAGAAATATTTTGTATGAGTCTGTTATGGATTAGGTTCGGGGGTATACAATGGTAAACGAGAGAGAGTTTTTGCTCTCAAGAAAGTCAGTTATCATAGGATGATAAAGAAAATTGTAAGGCCATTTAGTGCAGTTATATATGTTATGTTGATCATCTTGATTGCATTGCCCTCTGCTTGGTGCTAGAGATTGAAAGAAAAATAATGAAGCACTCTTGTCCTCAGGGAACTTACAGATCAATTAGAAGGCAAAATCTACACACAGAGTAGATGACTAGCAATGCAAGGTCGCAAAGGTGGCAAATGAGTACTGCTCAGCTGGTCATTTCCTCTGTAATTCAGACAAATGGATGTTTCCCTCATATACTCCATAAAGTCTTCCAGGAACTTAGATCTCCACACTAAAAAAATTCCTCCATGCTTTATTTTCATCTTTCATTCTTTGTTTTTAAATTTCTTTCTCATGTTCTCTCATAGTTTCAAAGGGAAAATATTTAGTGCCACTGTTCTCTTCTGCTTGGAAGAATAATCATGTAACACAGGGTCTGGAGTTTTTCAGGTATACTATTTCCCCTGAACAATTTAAGTCCCTTTTTACTCTCAATATTTTGATGATTTTAGATCACATCTGCACAAGACCCCATTATTGCCACGAACTCTTTAATCAAACCAGTGACCTTTACCACATTATAGGCAAAGACCCAAAGAGGTAATGTGAGTAGAAGTGAATCCCTCAGACTTGATTTGATGACAGGATCAAAAAATCACCCTATTTAACCTAAGTGAACCTATTTGGACTTTCTATTTAACAAAATCTGGGATTTGCTGAGATTGTCAGTGATCATCCTTGTATAGGATGAAATATAATTACAGGGTAATGTTAACCTCTTGAAACTGGTTTTAGAGGTAAAAGAGGTACAATGAGGTGGAATAAATGAGAAAGGAATGGAGGGATAGAGTTTTAGAGTAAATGTAATTTTAGTTTCTTTATTGTAGATGCTAAATTCAGATTTATAAATGTGAATTCAGTATGTCAGACTGCTTTGTCATGGTGCAGAGTGCATCACTTATTCTGTAGATGACTGAAGAGGAATGCTCTCAGATTGTATGGCTAAATCAGAAATGCATTTCCTGTCTTGTAGATGCTTAAATAATGTATATTCTTTGAAGTCCCCTGATCAAACATTGCTTCTTTGGAAAAGGGATATAATCTTGTGAAAGGACTTTTTTTGTGTTTGTGTTTAAATACAGAAATATATTTTATTATTTCTTTTCTGAACAACTGGAATTGCCTTTGAACTGCCTCACTGCCTCTAGTTATTCCCATTTCCATCAATTTTGCATTCTGCTGCTGGATTACTCTCTGGGAAACTCTCATATCACTCTTCTGCTCAACTCTTTGAATGGCCTCATGTTTCAATAACAAGGGTCAGACATTTTATCCTGATATGCTAAATTATTTAATTCATCTTTTAAAATAGTACTTATACGTGTTATCCTTTATTGGTCTGTTTCAATTAAATGAAACTATGACTACTTGCCACATCCAGTACAGACTTTTCTATTTCTAAATACTTTCCTTAAGTGGACACCCCATTTTCTCAAATTGTGCTTTCTCTGATCTCCTTACACCTAAAGTCTTTCTATCTTCAGTACTGAAAGTCCACTACTTTTACAAAGTTTTCCCAGAATCTCCACCACCAGAAGTCATCAATCTTTTTCTTAAACTCCTAATGTATTTTATTTGTGCATGTTGATAGCCTAGCCCTTTCTATTCTAAAATATTATATGTGTATATATGCATATTGTGTAAATACAGACACATATAGTTTATATCTGTGTCTTATTTACTTTTTTTGTTATTGTTGTTAAATTTATTGGGGTGACATTAATTGATATCAAGTATATTGTTTCCAGGTGTACAATTGTACATTGCATTGTATATACATTGCATTATGTGCTCACCACCTTATTTACTTTACCAGATTAAACCTACTAAAAGAAATGCTGCTATAATCACCATTTTACCACTTCTTTGTATACTCTTTCATACAGTAGGCATCTAATAATCATTCCTAATTTAGAATTTGGTGTGAGGCTTCTATGTATAAATTTATGGTCAAAGATGTAGAATTATGGGAATGCAGAGGAAAAGGACCCTCAGCATAAATAATTTTACTGTGGAGACTAACAAAAGTGACTCTACTTCATGATGAAACTATATAAGAGGATATGTAACAATTAATGGCCCATGCATATCAGTCAGAATTTGTGGCAAGGGAATAGAAAGACCATGAAAATTGCTTATGTAGTCAACTGGCAATCCTGCAAGATGTATAAAAATGTGATACAATTGAAATGCTGTGGTTTATTTTCATAAGAGAAAAAAGTAACAGAATGTGATGGACTACAATTTGTGGTCCAAGTACCAGACAGGAGTAACAATAGGGTAGTAAATCAAAGACTACACACAGTTCAGGCAGTTAGAAATGACTTGATTCATGGAGGTGGCTCTGATTTTTCATGGCTTTTAACTGAAGAATTAAGTGGGTGTGTTCAATATTCAAGATGTAGCATATATGTATTTGGTACCCCTGGAGAAAAAAAAAATGTGAAACAGAATGAATGTTTAAGATGATATTTAAGAAAATTTATTGAAATAAATTAAGTTCTGAATCTACATATTTCAAGGACAATTTGTACCTGCAAAAATGAACTCAAGTTGATTATCTCTAAAACACAGCAAAGAAAGAAGACAAGGTTGTTTGTAAAGAAATTTCTTAACATATATTTAATACAATAAAGAAATAATATCTTCAAGATACTCAAGAAAGGAGGTGAAAAGGATATTATTATATTCAAATTGTTCTTCAAGTCTGAAGGCTATAGGAAAACTATGGAACATGCAGGAACTCGAGCTATTGTTCCTAGAAGATCTTCATAAGGAAAGGACTAGAAGATAAGTTTTATAAATGATAGGGAAGACTTTGATAAAGAGATTGGTAGTAAATATTTTATTTACCTAACTATAGACTGAGGATCTTGAGCTGTGCACAGGGCTAGAGAAGAGTCTGTTAGTGTTAAATGCAATAACAAGGGAAAATAACACAATCAAAGCACAGGGAAAGGTGGGAGGGAGGGAAATTAAATGATGTCTTTGGATATTATTATTTAAAGCTAACACAAAAATAATAGAAGCTTTTGTGCATTTAGGAGTACAAAGATTAAGGACTGAGAAAGATATTAATATTGTCTATAAGTGCATGGTAGAGAAAAGGGTGAAAAAATTAGAAATTAGTATACGTTGTTTTTTTTTTTTTTTAAGATTTATTATTTTTGACAGAGACAGGCAGAGACAGAGGGAGTCAGAGAAGGGGGAGGGCACACAGCAGTCTCCATAGTGCATCATCAGTTCTACACATGGTTTCAGTTCACACAGGTGGGTGGGGGATGTGCACGTGGGAACTGGTCTGGGGGCCTCCTGCATGGGAAGCACACCCCAGTTCAGCATATGGGTCCACACGGGCCAGGGCTGGGATTTGATCCTTGGTCCCAGGGCTGCAAAGCAAGAGCTTAACCCGCTGAGCCATCCAGCTTCTGCTTAATTTTAACCTTCCGAAAATTAAAACACACAGATGGCCAGTCTGGTCCATTATGAGTTTTTTTTTTTCCTTTGACAGAATTGATGCTTTTGCGAGACTGATGGCAGATTTGAGCTGTGTGGCTGAGGTTCAGGGACCAATGCATACACATGCCCTCCCCACTCAATAATCAGCAAACTAATTTAATGTACCTATTGACTTGAATCTGTCTGCTCCATATTTTGAACCTATAAGTGTGTGACCCCTTCTGCAGAGATCTGCTGCCTCTGGGCATTTTGTAAAGTGCCGAAATCCTCAGGAAAAGTAATCCTCTGCTTCGCAAAATAATGGAAAGAGAAAGTGATTACTATCGGCTTCCTGCAGGGACTACCCAATAACGAAATGGAAAATATATGTTTTACTTTTACGTCCACTTAGTTTTGAGAACCGTCCTGAGGTGTTTAGTTTTCTAACTATTACTCCTTATCTGTCATTTCTTATGATGCATTGTTTCTCTCAGCTGTAATTTCTTTTTGACTCTGCTTCATAAAAATGGCTCCATGTTTTCCTGAGTCATTCTATTTCTTTTCTATTTTTTTGAAACAAAGTGGAAATACAAAAGATAATGCTTGGCCAGAATCTCAATCTTGACCATTTTCTAATGTGTTTAGCAACCAAGCAATTAAGAAACTGGCCTTCCCTTTCATCATCTCAGAAAATTAGATAGAATTTGCTCATGGTTAAATTGCATTTCTGAAAATAATAGAGAAGGCTTTTTGTAATTTATGCAAAAATTTTGTTTTCCTTGAGCTTTTCTGCACGCAGCAGTCATTTAAGAGGAAAAAAAAAAGCTTAATTTTCTCTTTTTCCGTTCCTTTTCTTATTTTTCCAATTGTCTTTTGGAAATCTTGTCATGGTCAAGATGAGATATTTTAGTGTATAGGCATATATGAGGGCTGTCCAGAAAAAATCCAGCCATTGTCAATAGAACGAGATCAGTTACATGACTTTCTGGACAGCCCTTGTATGCTTTGTTTCAGCCATGTAAAAAACAGAGCATGCTTCTGAGGTTATGGAGTAGTCTAGCCGTGACTCTATAGTAGTACTCTGACTCTTATAGCAGCAAGCTTTAACTAAGGCCTTAAACAACTTTCTGTATATTTTTAGTCCCCCAGCTAACAAGAAATATAAGATGGCTTAAAGAGGAAATAACCTTTGTCCTAGGATTTGCGCTCACACTGCCTCCTTCTCACTAGGACTGTTGTTTCTGATTCCCTGACTAAACTATGAAACCTTGGGGCTTACCTATTTGGATTGACTTGCTCTGTTAGACGTCTTCTCCAACTAAACTCCCTTTCCAGATTCCTCCTGCTCATCCTGCCTTTCTGCTTCCAATGAGTTTTTTGGTTTTTTTGCTAAGATGGTGATGTTGCAGTCTGGTGCTCTGTCTTCTTCATTCCTATATTCTGTAACATAGACTCTTGCCCAGAGTAGAGATAAGATAAATATTTCTTGACTGTAGCACATGGTGAGTTTGTTGGAACTGAGTTGAAAATACTGGGTTGTTGAGAATTTGTAAGGAATCCTAGTGTGAGACGGCCAAGAAGGATGAAATGGGGACCTAGGTTTATTCCTGTATGTGCCCTCTTTTCCTCTTTATTCACTCACATTGAGCTTAAGTAAGTGTTGGTCCATGGAGGACTAAACACAGACCATCCCTCTGAATCATATTCTCATTGGCTACTCACTTTTCCAGTTTCTACCCTTCATTCCCCTTACCAGAATGATATATATCCCCTTTACCAGAATAACAGAGGAGGGGATGATCACTTTACTCATTTTAAAGATCCAGTGACATGTCTACGTGACCTTGGGATAGAGGGAGAAATTTAGATCATGAGAAGTCCAAAGCTCAATGAAGTATGATACACTGAAATCTGAACCTCTTTGAAGAGGCAAAGTGCATTAGGGGGATCAAAGACAACTGACATAGTTGTGCCTTCAATAAACAGGACTGTAGGGTCAGAAATGCCTCAGGACACTGGGTTCCTGACTGCAGGCAGCTGTTCGGTTGTAAGCATGCCTACGGGAAAGCCACAGGGGTTTCCTTCAAGACTTGAGTAACTGGTGGCCCTAGAAATGAGCTTTGGTACCTGTTCTGCTATTGACACAGGGCTCCCTATAAAAAACACGTATGCACTTAGCCGACCGCTCAGATGGCAGGCATAACTGCCCTTCTGTAACCACTGCGTATCCCTCTGTGAGGCTCCTGAAGGAGCCAGAACGTGTCTTTCTCTTCGTACTTTTTTTTTTCCAACTGAAATGCATTGTGTGGATTCGTGTGACTGCTTTAAGAAAGGAACTTGTTTTATTTCTTTTCCTTTTCTTTCCTGTACTTTCTCTCACATTAGCTTTAGACTGGGAAAATGAAAACCCTGGGGGCTCTTCCGCAACCCAGACAGCAGGGGCCTGGAGAGCTCTCTCTTCTCTGTGTTTTTATGTCCTTTCAAAATGTCAGTTAACACCTTTAAAATAAAGTCTGCCATCAAAGGCACACTCTTCTCCTCCCTGTCTGGTGTGCCAAAGATAGATGTTATTCTGTCTGCTGCAGTTCTCAGCTTCCTGTCATGTTTGGCAAAAATTTAATTGCCTCTCCTTTCAGAATAACTTTTATTTGTTTTTTTAGCTTCCACATCTACTCCAAAGGAGAGTTTTTGCAGCAAGGGAATACAGACAGCTTTTGTTTCTGCCACTTCATGATTGGCTTCCCAGTGTCTTTTCAAATGAAATTTTGTGCTCAGATGACGCCACCGGAGTCAGGCAGTGTTGGTTTACTCAAGGGTGACAGTTCACGTAGGCAGCCAAGTTGACTCAGGTTTAACTCCAGGCTGTGGCTCGTTGTAGGCAGTAGAGTTTCTTTACCGCCTTCTAGTACACTTCATATACTGCCTTCGCAAAATGTATTAAACAATGCCAACGATAATACTTCCTCTGTCAACTTCCCTTATTTCAAACTTATGTCCCTTCTCTTTCAAAGGTTCCTGCCCCCCACCCTGGTGGTTTTATACTAATCCTTCAAAACCTGGCTCAAATGTCACATGGAATTAATAATACTGCTTCCTTCTCTGTTGCCATAGCACTTTTCACATATATTGATTAGAGTGCTGTTGCTCACTGCATGGTAGAATGACTTATTATCCATGTACCTAACAGCTTAGCACTTTTGCTCCCTCCATCCAAGGCTGTGAGATGGTTAAGGTTAAGAAACATGTCTCTTACTTTATTCATTCTGAAATCCTCATCATCTAACCCAGGGTCTGATACATAGTGGTCACTTAAAAGATATTTGTTAAATGGGTAAATAATTGGAATGGTACTGTACCTAGATCTCATGGTTCATTCTGTCCTCAAGTATTGTCCCATTGGATACAAGCTGATGTCCCAGACAGAAGCACAGACTTAAAGGGAACTGATTATGCAAGTATTTACATGGGACCAAAGGATAAAGGAAAAGTGTTGAGAATAAGTAGAGGGAGGTGACTAATAGTCTGATTTGGAGTTTTGTGAAAGAAGTCAGAATCTCTTGAGATTCATAAACAAAGTAAATGCTAGGTCTTTACAACCGAGGACACAAGAGAGAATATATTTAGAAGGGTAATATGATACATCAATGTGGTGGAGAAGACATTCTGAGAGAGTATGGAGAATTCAGGCTTTCCTGGTGAAGGGTTGTAAAGCAGAGATGAGGACATTGCCACTGATCTTTAGTAGAATGACCCTGGGTGTTGAAGGCTCCTGGGAGAAAAAACCATCCAGAGAGGTTGCAACTACAACTGGGGGCTCTGATGTGCCTGAGAAAAACTGACTGGAAATCCAAGTGAGAAAATATTGCACCATGGATTACCATGGACCATGTTATGTACACTCTCCCAGATAAGTCAACCAGAAGAGCATGTCCAAATTGAGGACAACATTGTATCTTTTTCACTGTCACGAAATGAGTCAGGCACCGTGTTGTGGTGGGAGAAGTTCTTTCATGGGAAGGCAGGCAGGTAGTGTGAGTTACAAGTCCTGTTTTCTCACACATTAGCTATGTGATCTGGGGGAAGTCACTGTCCTTGCTGAGTCTCAGTTGATTTATTTGTAATATGGTAATAATGGCATTTTACCTGCCTTAAGGGGAAGGATTGTGCTGAATGATTTATTGAGCTCTTTAGCTACTAAAAAATACATTATATCTCTCTGGAAAGTCTGCATTGTGTCAGTTAACATGGGTTTTCTTAAGAGTTTATTGTTTAAATCATTTTATTATCGAAGTTCATGATAGATGTTACATATCAAGCATAGGTAATGTAATACAAGGTCATGACCACTTTGGAAAGAACTTCCTTGTTTGTAGTTTTGAAAACCTACACTTATGCCAGATGAACTTAATATTTTAATAAGAGATGTCAAAAGTCAATTTTTTCCTCAAGATCTGAAATGTATAGGCCTGAAATATTTGAATATTATGTAGAAGAACTATCAGATAAATATAATTTTCTTTTAACTTGCAAAGATCTTATCACTTTTGAGTTCATCAAAGATATATCTAGTTTCTGAATAATTAGATGTTCTAGAAGGTTAAGTAAGAACATTTCTTAAAACCATTTTTACTTTTTAACAGGAGAAATTTCCTTTAATCAGTTAAGTATCTTTTTTTATTTTTATTCCTCTCAAGTACTGTATAACACAACCATACTGTTTAAAAAATATTTTAATGACAATATGATGTACATTTTTATTGTAAGAAAAATGAAAATGAAGGCCTGAAGAAAATTAAAATTATCCCCTAGAAATAACTATAATGAGCATTAGCATCTCTCTTTCAATATATCTGTCTGCATCTGTTAATATCTTCTCTGTTTGTCTTATGTGTGTATGTGATTATGTATTAATATATCCACATACATACACATACATGTGTCTAAACACACACACACACATGTATGGATAGCATTTTGTAACTTGCTTTATAATTTAATTTATCATTGTAGTCATTCAAATTACTTTGAATCTTAAGAGAAAATTCAAACAATAAAAGAAAATAATCAGAGTCCCTAAAATAATTAAAAATTGTTTTACCCTCCCTTTCTCTTTTAAAGTTCTACTCTCCATTGGTAACTGCTTTCAACTATTTTAGTTTTAGATTTCTATTAATATACTTTAGTATCTGCTTTTAAATTTTATTCCTATTTCTTTATCCTTTATTATATAGAAGGTGAGAAATCAAGACTAAATTCCCATCTTTATTTTTTTCCTTTCCACTTCATTTTTAAAGTTATATTATTGCTATCTTTTATTTTTTGATGGGTTCACTTATAGTTACAATTAATATATTGAAAAACATGTTTTATAACAAATAAACTGCGAAAAATATACAATAGCTCTCTTCTATATAAGATGAGGAAAGAGCACACCTTTTCTTCAGTCTTCTCCCCAACCCATTAGTTTTGCTTTTAAAAAGGTGTGTAACATTGATGTTATGACCTGTAACCATAATTGTGTTTTCTGTGCTTGGATTTTGAGTTGATTATAAAAATGAAAAACTAGTGAAATAATGTAGTTGGTGGAAGCACAGGCCCTAGAACTAGAGTCAAATCCTGTTCCGCCACTTTCTGCCTCGGCTTTTGTAATTTTGGATAAGCTACTTAACTCCTATGTACTATAATTTTCTCATATGTAAAATTGTCATAAAATATAATGGTAGTATTGTTAGCATTAAATAAGTCGATACCTGTAAAGCCCTTCGACCAATGCATGGCATGTAGTAAGTGTTCAGTAATATTATTTCTTGGAGAGCCTTGCACTGTGGATGGACCTATATCACTAATCCTGTGCTGGTCAAGGGAGAATGTTCTAAGAATCAAAGTCACATGGTCTTTCTTTTTTCTGTGCATTCCATCAGTTATTCAAAATCACACAATATATTAGTTTATTTCACATTTGGACTGTGACTTTCTTGTGCAACTTTTTGTTTTGCCTGGAATTTCTGATTGTTTTTCATCTATTCTGCTAATGGAAGACAGAAACGCACTCATCATATTGTTAATGTCTTCCAAAAACTTATTTATTAAATTAATTTAAATAGAGACTCAAAATATAGCAGCAACTCAGTCTTTCTTCTTGTAGATGACTGAATTTTATTTGCTATCTTTCTTGAGGCTTTTTAAGAACCCAATTTGATTCTGTGTGGCTTCAAAACTAGCTCAACATGGCAATCACTAGTAGAATCAGTTGACTGTTTTTCTATGCTACATTTCCCATCTGTCATTATCGTATTTCAATGTGTCAGATTGGCTAGCTATGACCCTGACTTCCCAAGAGTTTTCTTCCTCTGGAAAAATTTCTCAGAGAAATAAACTGGGTTGCACTTTGCAATTTAGGTTGATGCTTTAGCTTCTATTCTCTATGCACTACCTCTCTAGTACTTCATTCAAGGTCAAGGCTTGCTGGATAACCTTAATGACCTGCTTCCCTGAAAAGTTGTTCAGATAACCTCAGTGACCTGCTTCCCTGAGAAGGGCTGTGCAGGAAAGCTGTAGTCAGAGGTGTTTATGTTTGGAGGATCACTTATATTTGGGGAACAGTAAACAGTTCAATATGTCTGCAGTTAAGGGAGTAATTGAGGGAGTACTAAAAGATGAGGCTGGATAGGTAGATGGTGTGGGTAGGGGCATGAAGAACATACAACAACTTGTCAAGAAATGTGAAATTCATTCTGTGCTGTAGGAAATGATGGAAGAAGTTTCAGCAGAGAGATACCACAATTGGATTTGTGTTTCAGAAAAAAAAAAAAATTCTCTGGTAGAAGTTTTGAAGATGATTATAATGAGAGATAGAGACAGAAATAGAGATAGAGATAGAGAGAGAGAGAGAGACAAGGAGGGAGAGAGAGAAAGGGAGAATGTCAATTACTCCCACAAAGACCAGTTGTTAAAAGGCAGGGGTCTTACCTTATATGTACTTCTGTTTTTTTTCTCAGCCTGTTTAATACATGGCATATAGATAGTTATAATTTTTTGAGTAAAGCCATTTAATATCACCAAATAAGGAAATGTTTGGAGGAATTCTCTGAAAAATCCTTTGTCATTGTTTTTAAAGTAGACTTAAGGTTGAAACAGTGCCACAGGTCTCTTAGCAGTCAGCTCCAGGCCTCCGGCTTGTAGATTGGTATGTAGTTGCACACTTGAATTGGCTCATTTAGTTCTGGTGGATTTGGACATAGTTACTTCTCTCTAAATAGCAAAACTATCTCAGTTTTTGGTAAGATTAGGAAATTGGTAACTTTACACTTTGAATCAGGATAACAAATTCTCTCTTCAAAAGAAAAAAGAAAATGACATTATCCTTATTTCTCTCCATTTCACCTGCTCTGAAACTTTTTCTCTTGAAGTGTTGGGCCTAGAAGGCTTCTTGTATGATCGACTGGGTTTTCAGTCTCTTACCTATCTCTGCTCAACCATTTTTTTCTGCTTATAGTTAGGAAAGGAAGAGAAATGTTTCAGTTATGTCTTGAACTTGATAATACCAGTAGATGTCACTCTGGACAGCAGGATAGAGTGTCTATTCTCAGCTGTAGTTCAGAATGGGCTGTGGTATTCCTGCTCCCAGCCACTTTCAAGCATCCCAGGGCTGACACATCTGAATTATGACATTCTCTGCATTGCCAGCTTTACTTCTATGTTATGAAAAAAGAAGGCTGGGAGAGCTGCCATTTCATCTCGTTCTCATTCAGCTAGAATGCCAAATGCTTATACAGTTACACCAATAAACTAGGCAAGAAGAAAATGGTTCAGGGAACAATGAAGGGAATATATATTTTAAAGCAGCATATCTGAATTCAGTGTTCAGGCACACTAAATTCTGCTGAGACTTAAGGCAGAAGGTAAGCAGTAAATACTTTCCTAAGTACGAGTGCCTGGACCCATACATCTCCCAATATATGAGGGCTGTCCAGAAGGTATCCAGCCTTGTAACTGTTCTTATTATGTTGACAATGGCTGGAGTTTTTCCAGACAGCCTTCATATATATAATCACTTTCTATGACTGCCCTAAATCAGTGATTCTCATTCAAGCTCCTGAAATAGGGAAAAAGAGGAGTCTTCCTAAAATTCTCAGAAAACAACGAAGCTAATAAACTTACCTCAAATTCTTCTCCCCTCCATATGCCATTCCCTTTCCACAAACCTGTTGAATCTGCTTCAGCACACGGCAAGATCAGTGTGCAAATAGCAAGCAGGAAATGTTGAGGAAAGGGTGAGTCTGGTTGTACAGATATATATGTTTTAGACATGGTTGTGATGGTCATGCTGTATACAATTTTATTTCATCACCTTTTTTTTTTTAATATATTTTTATTTATTTATTTATTTTTGACGAGAGAGAGAGAGAGAGAGAGAGAGAGAGAGAGAGAGAGAGAGAGAGAGAGAGAGAGAGAAACCTTTTCTTTTAAAATGGCTTCCATTATGGACATTGTATATATTGTATGTGATAGTGTATGCATCAGTTTATGACTTCTGTCACCTGAACAAGAATAAGGACTGTATGAACTACCCTCCACAATTAGTTTTAAATACTCACTTTACTCTGTGCAAGCCCTGCCCAGGCCTGTGTCAAAGGTCTTGGTTGAGCTTTTATTCCTGACTTAAAATTCCCTTCCATCTCCCTTACAAAATGTGTACAATCCAAACAATGCACAGGAGCTTTCTCAAACCCACCTCACCCAGTAAGAAAATCTTGGTTAAGCAATAGGAAGTAAGAAAGTGAGGAGCAAGATGGTGTGTACAGGAAGAAAGAACTTTTCCTGAGCATATGGCAGGTGAACATATGGCAGGTGAACATATGGCAGGTTGGGGGCTAGGTTTAAGGGCTCTGGGAGCTCAAAGGATGAGAAGATCACTTCCAGCAGGTATGTTGACATGCATTTTGTTGAGGAGGTAACACTGAAACTCAGCTTCTTATATATTTTTATTTAATTATTTATTTTTGAAAGAAAGAGAGAGAGCAAGAGAGATACAGAGACAGAGAGAGAACTGAACTGGGGGAGCTCCCAGTTCAGCATATGGTTCCGCATGGGCTGGGGCTTCCCCAATTCAGCTTCTTGAAGGGGAAGAAGTATGTGGCTAGCCAATGAAGAGTGAGGAGGAAGGTCCTCAAGGATGAGAAGACAGACATAAGGAGAAACTCAGATATAGGCAAGGTTCAAGAAGGGACGGGGGACCATGAGGTCAATTTGTCTAGAACCCAGGACCTCTGACTGAGAATTATTAGAAATAAGGCTAACAAGCTTCTCTGCCCTCATGCTTTCTCTGCTGAGTTGGAAGGAATCATACCAAATATATTCTTAAGTACGTGTGGCTCCGCTCCTTCTCTATGTCAGCTGTGACCACCCACCCCATCTATCTCATCTTCATATTCTTTTTATATTACATGTATCATCTTGAACATGAATCAATATGAAGATGCATGTTTAGCAATAATAAAAAATAACACTTGGCTTCTCTATGTATCTTGTCAAGGTACTAGAACTTCTACTGATCTTACTGGTGTGGTGTTAGCTCAAAATATGTTGTGAAAAACAGGCATATAGAACTCAAAGGGAAAGGCACTTAGATGCAGAAGTAATCCTCTTACGAAAAGGAGGAGAAAGAGATGCAGAGAATACTGCTTTAATTAAGCTTTTCGTAGTATTGCTATTATAATTTTCCTCTTGCAGGGTTACATGGGTGTTAAATCTATGACACTGTATTGAATAAGTGAATACCATTCAATAGCAGAACTAATTTTTTTTCTGTGGGTAACTGTATTTTCAAAATGTTATTTTAATATATATTTTTTCAAATGTTAAGAACAGATTTCTGGGGAAAGCCGGGACGGCTCAGCGGGTTGAGCGCTCGCTTTGAGGCCATGAGGACCGAGGATCGAATCCCGGCTCCGGCCCAGGCAGGACCCACGTGCTGAACTGGGGAGTTCCCACAGTTTGGTTCTCTAACTGTCTCTGTCTCTGTCTCTCTCTCTATCTGTCAAAAAGTAAAATAGAAATAACTATGCAC
>PVKE010042456.1:0-13744 GCA_004027555.1 Craseonycteris thonglongyai
TTTTTTTTTTTTTTTTTTTTTTTTTTTTTTTTTATCTTTTCACATTTATAGAGAGAAATTATCTTTTTGTCTTCAGTGCATAGTTATTTCTATTTTACTTTTTGACAGATAGAGAGAGAGACAGAGACAGAGACAGTTAGAGAACCGAACTGTGGGAACTCCCCAGTTCAGCACGTCGGTCCTGCCTGGGCCGGAGCCGGGATTCGATCCCCGGTCCTCATGGCCTCAAAGCGAGCGCTCAACCCGCTGAGCCGTCCCGGCTTTCCCTAATCTCATAAAGATTGTATCTGGAAGACATAGCAAATTTGATTAGAGATGGCAAAAGCATTAGATAACCCTAAATTAGGAATGAAGGGATTAACAGGAGAATGACTCCAGTGGAATCTCATGACATAGGGAAACGTCCCCTCTTACAAAATGCATTGCTGGTTAAATGGGCCAGATAGCAGGTGATTTAAAGGATCAAACAAAAACTAAAAATAATTGATGGGTCACAAGGAAGATTATTAGAGATTAGGAATACTTTTGGAAAGAAAAATGAGATGAAGGCCAATCTCTAGAAAAGAACAGAAACAAAAACAGGAACAATTCATAAGAAAGTTCAGGGTATTGTTTTGTGTAGGCTGTTAATATTTTTGCCATATAAGGTGTCTATACAGTGGCTGAGTAAAGATAATTTTTAGGCAATGCTCACTTCTATCTGCTTGTCACAGCTTTGTGAAGTAGGATACATGGGATAGCTCTGCAGTCTGGTGATAAGTGGTGATTTAATCTCACAAAGTGATCACTGAAAGACTAAAATCCTTCAGAATATATTACAGTTTGGATAAATTATCTACTTCAGCTACACATTAAATAGATAGCTGCCATATCTTCAATTTCTATTATGAAACACAGTCACAGCAAATAAAGAACCAGATGTTAGAAAACAAAAGAATTAAAAAATGAATGTGCATAAATTATTATACAAAAAGTACGAATGAATTTGTGAGTGAATAAATACAATGAGTACTTTCAATAATAAAAGAAACAAAATATAGAGCTGTTTAATCACAACTGGTGTTCCGTTGTATAGTAAAATGTATTAACATTTATTAATAAAAGCCTAACATGTACGTTGCACATCATTCTTAGGTTGGAGTAGGCAGATTTTAATGAAAATATCACCACTAACAAATAACAATGATGAGATTTGTAGGAAAAAGTGCCTAACCAGGAGATCTGTCTTACTAACACCAATTTCTTTAGTTGACTAGTTTTCTACAGGGCAGGCAGTGTAAAGAACTGTCTAACCCCACAGAACATTTTAGCTAAGCAGGCCTTCTGACTAATATTTTTGACAGGTGAGAAAATCGAGGTGCATGAGGGATAGTGAATATTAGGGTTGGAACTAGACTCTGATTTTCCAACAATTCCTTGTGGAGATCTTTGATTACATTGGACAGTTGCTCCAAAGAGATACAAAGAGTATTGGAGTAAAAGCTCCAAAAAGTCTAGGCCAAGTTTTGAAAAGGATATTGTTTTCCCAGAGGTAAATTCTGAGAAAAGTTATAAAATCTGTAG
This sequence comes from Craseonycteris thonglongyai, assembly GCA_004027555.1. Taxonomy (NCBI): domain Eukaryota; kingdom Metazoa; phylum Chordata; class Mammalia; order Chiroptera; family Craseonycteridae; genus Craseonycteris; species Craseonycteris thonglongyai. Next base: position 1,564 of record PVKE010042456.1, read on the forward strand.
GTAGATGTCTCCAATTGGGAGAAGAAACTGATTATGTTTCATGAAGGGAAGGTGTAGAGTGTGCTAATGGGTCATAAAATTAAACAAATAATGGCTTCCAAATTATGCTGATAACCTAGAAGAAAATTATTTCTATTTCTGTGTACTGGCTCACTGGTCCTTAATAGCATCTCTTGTGAAGGCTAAGGAGGGTCAGACTAGTAAATTATAGCAATGCTCAGGTTGTCTAAGCAGTTATCATTAGACCACAGGCAATTAATAGTTCAAGACAAAATAAAGCCTTAACTCCAAATTCTGAAGCTTTGACATCCCTGACAAGTTATACACACTGAGTTACTAATTAAAACAGCCTTTATTTGGGTATTGCAGATCATAATAAATCTAAAAGTAAATGTTTTTGAAAGATGTACGTACTTCTCTACTTCTATCAATGTGAAAGCAGCCTGAGGATTGCAAATGCTTCTGATAAAATTTGGACTGAAAAAGTATCTTGAATTCATACCCTTACTGGGAATAACGGTGGTCCAAATGGCTTTGAGAAATGTGTGCCTAATTGGCAAGCCAGTCAACAATATGGAGCTTGGACGACAGAAATAAGTGTACTATCCCTCTGTAGGAAAGAGAGAATAGAACTGAAGCCAAGGCCAGAGCCTGCATAAAGTGTTCAGAGAACATAAAATTTGATATTGCTAGAGAGAGAAAGGAGCAGGCATAGAAATCAGCAGGAAGAGACAGAGATATCAGTGGAACTAAATGGAAAAGAGGGCAAATATAATTGAAAGAGGGAAAGAGAGATTTAATTTTATTAGATAATACAAACTAGCATCTCTGATTCTAAACTAGTCACCATATTCTGTTGTAGCCTTTAAAAGATGACTTATCATTCCTGAAGGTAATCATATAATTATTGTTTATTTAATTACCATTGAGTTCCTCATGCAAATTTAATCAAATCCTTTGACAGATCCTCACTGCCTAAAGGTTTGTGTCCAATCTTATGGCATTCAGAGCCCTTTTGCATCTCTTTCCTTACTCATCTCTTACTATGTAACACCCTCACACCTCACACTTGAGCCACAAAACTACCCTGTATTTTCCGGCGTATAAGACGACCGGGTGTATAAGACAACCCCCTAATTTTACAGTTAAAACATAGGTTTAGGCCTATATTCGCTGTATAAGACTACAGCCTCGGAAGTGGGGGGTAGTCTTATACAGCGAATATAGGCCTAAACCTATGTTTTAACTGTAAAATTAGGGGGTTGTCTTATATGCCCGGTTGTCTTATACGCCGGAAAATACGGTACTTCCCAGCCCTTAAAATGCTTATAATGATTCATGTTCCTTGGTTTTTCTTACACTACTCCCTCTGTCCAAACTGCTAGTTTTCTTTTTTCCCTCCAGAACCCTAGGGATCTATTGTCTTGCAAAACTCAACTGAATCATGTTCCATCTATGAAGCTTTTCCTTAACTGCACTTCAGGGAGAACTGACCTTTACTCTTTTGTTTCCCAATATACCCATAGATGGCTTAGACTAGAGTAATGATTCCACTTTGCGCACATGCTTAATTGTATGTTTATCTTTACTAGATTATAAACTTCTGGTTAAGAATCCTTTCTGCTTTATCACTATAGGAATAGTTTTTAGCATTGTGCTTGCATAGAGAAGTCACTTAATGTTTGATGAATGAGTGAATGAATGAATAAATGAATCAACCAACCACTGAATAAATGTATAATTGAAGAGATTGGTCTTATTTATGCCATTGCAGCATTATAATTGCTTTAAAATATCTATATAGGGTAAATATTAAGAACTATATCCTTTACTTGCTGGACAGAATAAATATTTCAGAGAAGCTCAGGGTTAAAATGGTCCTTTAAAATAAGTTTACCAAAAAAGAAAAATCAAGTTTCAAGTATGAGAATCATAACTTTAATGACATAGATATAATCAAACTTATTAAACTTCAAGAAATAAATCTTTAGAAAATCAAATGGATAAGGTACAATATAAGTATGGATCATACTTTAAAGATTTTTTGTATAGTGTAAGAATCTAAAAAAAAGAAAAGAGATTTGAAATTGAAGAGCATAAAAAAGGAATAAGAGAAGAAAACAAATAAACCAGGGCATAAACATAAGTTAAAATTAAAAGGTAATCAAGTAATTAAATACTTTACCTCAAAAGGCACATTCTATAAATTATACAACAAAACTAGGAAGTAGCCACAAGTATATTTTTAAAAGAATTTCTAGTCTTTTCCCACTACAAATAGATGGTTAACTTAGATCAACCTTTATACACACTCTTTTCTCACTTTTCTCCTTGTGAAAGTTATTGCACAAGCTGATTGCAGGGCAGGACTTCTGATTCTACCCAACCCTTGATAATGGTCCTAACTCCTAGGGCTGGTGATGAGATGAGAAAGGTCAGTCTAGGGGAAGAATCTATGTTTGGTCTTACAGGCAGGCAGCCCCAACACTTCAGAAGGGCAATATTTAGGCTGACCATATTTCCTGGAGACAAACACAGGATATTAGAATGACACAAAATGGGACAGGGTTATGTAATATTACATATTCATGAAAAAGTAAGATGACAGATAACAAAAATGTTATTACATGAACATATTGAGCTAACAATTATTCTTCAGTGATAGGACTCATACAAAAATTTAGGTAGATATAGAAGGGGACTGTATTTCACTATGAGAGTACTACGACTATTTCTCCAATGAAGTAATCTTATGCTGCAAATTTCAGTTTTTCAACACCTTATCATAAGACTTCTCACACTCCATGACACAATCCTGTGTTACAACTTACATAGCCCTCATTGTCTCAATACTTAGTCTAGATTTCTCCTTTGACCACATACTCTTCATAACGGAATATTCTTTTGACAGATGCAATACTTCCTGGAAGACAAAGAATTAACCCTATAATAGTACAACAATCTTGATACTCTAGGCATTTTTTCAATCATTTCAGAAAAATTCTTTACCCATCTAGCAGATACAGAAATGTTTTCTTTATTCTATGTATCTGACTGCCTCACACTGTAGATTTTAGGAGGGTCTACAGATTGAAGACATGAATTTCTTCTGTTTCTCTGTGTCTGACAAGTTTCTTGTTCAGGTTGTCCATATTTTCTCTCATTCAGGTGTCTTGCTTAGTAGCACCTCCTTGAACTTCTCAGTGCTTCCTACACTTCACATCCACTTGTTATCTTCTAAGCTGGTTTCATAGAAATTCTCAAGTACTTGAAAAGAAAGTAGCCTCATTAATTTCTCTTGACTCTACTATCATTTTCAGTTGTTTTTTGACATCAGTAGTTACAAACACTTCACTTTTTCTTGACTCTACTTGTTTACAAGATTTTCAATGTTTATGACTACTTGTGTAGCTGAAATATTATATTTTTCAACTAAACTAATGTAAGTTTGGAACATAGATACTTGATCTCTTGAAAATGACAACCACAATTTCAAATAGGGATTTTCAAACCATTTTTAAAACATAACAGTGCATTTTTCTTGAGAAAGAAAATAAGAACTTAGCCCATCAAACATGCTTAAAATTCTGTCAATTGATGGACCCAATGATAAAAATCTTGTATTTCCACACTCTAACAACGTGGTATAATTGTTTTTTGCAAATTCACAAAAGATTTTCAATTATTCAATGCTAACTCTGTATATGAGGTCTGACAATTAAGGTCATGGACTCGTTCTAGAAAAAGTGCTACATACCACATTGTTGAACATCAGTATGGTCACCTTCAAAGTACTCCCCTTGGAAAGCTATGCACTGATGCCAGTGCCTAGCAATTTTGGAACCCATTTTCTGGAATAGCCATTAGAGCCCTTGTTGTAAGTATCCTTGATGTTCTGAATGTCATTAAAATGTCTTCCTTTCAACATTTACTTCATCTTCAGATAAAGAAAAAAGTCATTATGGGCCAGATCAGGTGAGTAGGGAGGGTCTTCCAATACAGTTATTTGTTTATTGACTAAAAACTTCCTCACAGACACTGCCTTGTGAGTGGGTGCATTGTTGTGATATAAGAGCCATGAGTTACTGGCAAAAAGTTCAGGTCATTTTCATCTCACTTTTCACTCAGGCTTTTCAGCACGTCCAAATAGTCAACTCAATAAATTTTTGCAATGTTTTTGTCAGTTCTGCTTGTTACTGGTTGCCCTGACCTCTCTTCCTCAGTGATGCTTTCTCTTCTTTCAGAAGCATATTTAATCCATTTGTACACTGCTGTTTTCTTCATGGCATTACCTCCATCAACTTGGACTAACACATCTCAAACTTCACTTCCACGCTTGCCAAGTTTAACAAGAAATTGAGTTTGTTAGTTGCTCTAATTCAAGATCCAGCATTCTCCGGATGGCACACAAAACCACGCAACAACAATAATAAATGACATTCAGCAAGGCACAGCCTCATGTCAACATGAACACAGCTGTGACACACAGATATACCAAGGTTATTAAACCTTAACAGTTCTTTGTACAGTGCTGCCAATGTAAGTGCATGGTGTCAAGTTCCCTAACTTAATTGTCAGACCTCCTATATGGAAGTGTTTGTATATTTTACTGCAAAGCATTCAAATACTATTGGTAAACAGTTGACAGCACACTAACGACAACTGTGTATAATGTGTATTCCACAACCAATGCCAATAATTGGCCTTTTCACATGCTGAATGGGGCTTAGGGAAGGCCTTTTGAATTCCCCTCCACTGCAGACAAGAAAGGGGGCAGCACTGCTAGCTGCTAGCTCCAGAAGCCTGGCCCTGACTGGATAAAGTAAATGGAACTTCCTATTTTGTAACACCAGTAGTTTTATTGCACATATTCATTAGCATAGAGCCTGTGATAAATAAACAACATGCGTTCAGTTTTTTCCAAAAAATTAAAAACAGGACAAAATTGACATGTATATTAAAATGATGGGGTGGTTGACAAATATGAAAAAAGTGGTAGTGGCCCTTTTAAAACAGTACATACTCATATGTCAACCACAAGAGAAGATGAAATACTACCATTTGTGACAACATAGATGGACCTTGAGATCATCATGCTAAGTGAAATAATTCAGACAGAAAAAAGTAAGAAGCATATGGCTTCACTCATATGTGGAATAAATAACTGCAATCAACAAGAAACAAAAACTCATGGACACAGTCAACAGTTTAGTGATTACCTGAGGATAAAGCGGGAGGGAGTGAGACAGGAGGGAGAGGGAGCTAAATATATGATGATGGAAGAACTGACTGGGTGATGAACACATATTGCAACACAGAAGATGTACTATAGAATTGTACAGCTGGAACCTATTTAATTTTTACTAATCAATGTCACCCCAATAAATTTAATTAAAAATTAAAAAAATATATAAAACAGTATGTATACTCAGCCTAGCAATACTTTCCTTTTCAGCTAGAGACACTCTGAATGGCTTAAGTCTTTGAGGTTCCTAAATAACTCCTGCAACAATTCTCTATGATATTCCCAGTGGGATGTAAAGGGCAATTTCCCCGCCCTCCCCCATTTCTTTTCAACAGAAATCACTGGCTTCTCTTAACATTGTCCTTTAGTTCAGCACTATTTATATACTGTCTTTTCCAGAAGGAACAGGATAGCCTAAAATGAAAGTGTCATGAAAAAAGAAAAAAAAGCTTGGAGATGTAAAATGTAATCAGAGAACTTGGTGAAACTGCTTAGAATAATGACCTACACAATTATTGTGGCTATAGCTGTGTTAACACAAGTTAAAATCAAAGTAAACATTCTTGATCATTGAGCTCAGAAGGTGTAGTAGATTAATAATCCTATATGGGGGGGATGCTGGGATGGATAAGCTGATTAAGCACTCACTTTGCAGCCCTGGGGGTTCAAGGATTGAATCACAACTCTGGCCTGTGTGGACCCATATGCTGAACTGGGGTGTGGCCCCAGTTCGGTTCTCCTCCTGGGCAAGTTTCCCATGTGGGAGTCCCCCGGTTTGACCCCCAGCTTGTGAGAGAGTGCCTCCCACGTTGAAGGACCTCTGCCCCGGTTCCACCCTGCACAGCTCCCACCCACTTGTGTGGAACAAAACCATGTCAAAAACTGATGATGTATGATTATGGAGACTGCTCAGGTCCCTCCCCTTCTCTCTGTCTCTCTCTTTGTCTCTGTCTCTGTCAAAAACAATAAAAGAAATCTTAAAAATATAATGATTCTATATGCATTTTCATATAATGGAGTCAGTCTTTGGAGGGAAAACCCCCTTGAGAATTTCCAAATGCTACCTAATAATTCAAAAGGCAGGACATTCTGGATGCATATTTCTAATCCAATGGCTTACTTTGTACAGGTAAAGTTATCAAGATTAACATTCAATTATTTTTTCTTAACAATGTGGGTAAAACATGACTTCTGTAAGCAACATAATAGACATGTCTATGGTAGTAAAAAGCATTTTATGAAATTTGAAATGCTGTAAAGAATATACTCAGAAATTTTATTCTAAATTCATAAATAAACGTAATAAATACATTTCCAAATAAATTGCAAATAATATTTAAGCACTCAAAACAAAAAAAAATAGTTGTTCATAATGGGAGAGTACCAACATTATGTAGAACTATAAATGATCATTAGACTTTGACAATTTAAAGCATTAGAAGCATTGAAGTTTTGATATACCTAAGAAAGAAGGTGATTTTTTTAGTTTTCAAGTTATTAATAACTAATTAATGACCCCAGAGGATGACTTATATATGAGTGCATGAGAGCACATATGTAAAAGTGCTTTGTAAATTTTAAACCAGCTGATGATGTTCATCATCATCATGCTTCGATTAAATTTTACATATTGTGCTTGTTGTACAATTAGGATAAGATGAGATGGGCAGCCACCTGTAGCCACAGAAGGCAAGCTTTATGCACTGATATTCTTGTTCTTTGGTGTTTGGGAACAGGCTTACATAGAATGTGAGGGTCAACATGGAATATCTAGTCAGTCACACACAGCAATTTTTATTTTGTTCTCTTTTACCAAGTCTGTTTCTCCCCAACATAACTAGCTAATAAACCAAATTCACCACCCTTGCAAGGAAATGATACATAGCTAAGGTAGAGTCAGAGAAGTCCAAGGAGCAAATGAGCATACTCTTGCAGAGTTGGTCATGGCTTCTGCCCAGTTCAGGCATGCCCGTTCTTCTATTCACACCCTTTACTCAGCAAAGCTGTGCTTACATCTGACCTTGTCACACTCAAGATCTGGGATGGCTCATTTTCTTTGTGCCTGACACTGTACATATTCAATAAATGCTGACAATCGAATGGAAACTGGTTGAGATTTGTTTTTGTTACTCCAAAGGCCATTTATTTTAATCTGAAGGATAAGGGAGGATTGAGATTTTCCATAAGAAACACAAATTTTTGCACGTGTATGAGACAAGTTAGGGTCAGTTTCATTTTCCTTCTAATAGTTCCTATTATATGAGTAAGTATCATGTCAACTGTGCACAGAATACAGACCACTCATTCATTGATTCAGTTTTCGGGGACGTATTCTGCACCAGGCACTGTGGTAGGTGCTGGGAAGCCCTGGTGAATAAGTCACAGTACCTGATGCCTAATGTATCTGGAATGAATGAATAAGTGAGTGACCTGTGACTTGCACATAGTAATGTATCAGAGGAAGAGAAAGTTGCCTTGAATCTTATTAGAATACAGGTCACAGAACCTATCGAAAGAGCTCACTGTTTCATGTTGTAAATAGCACAGTGACATAACCCTGCTCCTGCTTCCATTCTGAAGTTTGGTGCAGTTTGCCCTAAGTACATAGACTCTATAATACAAGGCATAATGTGTTCTGCTGTAAATGTAAGAGGAGGAGGCAGAGAGGATGTGAGTGGGAAGATGTTATCGGTGGAGCTGGCCAGGGGGAAAATTACAGCCGGAACTCTTTCCCAGGAAGGAATTCAGAAACCAAATCCAGTACAAAAGAGAGATGACTCCGTGTTGGTTTGTACTTTCCTGTCCTTTCCTGTGTTGAAATGTTAACATTTGAAGATATAATAGGTCCTTTTTCCAGGTCATGAAGCACAGACAATGTAGTTGAGGCCGGGGCAAAGCTGGCCCATCAGCAGGATCTGAGGTTTTCTGACTGCTTGAATGAGAGTGGAGGCATTGACTAATACACAGCAAAATGACTGACAAGTTTGGTTGTGGGGATTAGCACTGTTGTATGGAAATGCCACATTGGCATTCATAAGCTAATGTTCCAGATCTCTTAAAGTGTGAATGGTGGCTTCCATCTGATCCCTAAAATGATAACTTCCCTTAATGTATTTTTAAAACATGTCCTTGAGATACTACTAAAAAAATAAAAAGAATTGGGTAAAAAGAAAGGAATTGCAATTAGGAACCAATGTGATTTTTTCTCTTAACAAGGGAAACAAAAGAAAAAAATTGCCTTTTTGCTGAGCTTATCATAAAGAAATTAAAAAAGACAAATGTAGAATATATCACTAAATATGGCACAAAATATATATCACTAAGTGTATACACAGATTATTAAATAGATAACCAGATGTATCAATAAGGAGGGATTTAAGTTAAAATTTACCTATAGAATATTGTTTAACTTTACTAACTAGAACTGCTATCCAATAAAAGTAAGGATCTAGTTAGCCACAGTTTCTTTTTTGCTTATTTTTGGAATTAATACAATATTAATTTTATTACTTTTCTGGCAAACCAGATTGTCCAAAACACAACCCCAAGCTATAATAATTTTTGTTGACTGAATACTTGCCTGATAAGAAAAAACTAAGAACATTTTCTGAGAGGTTATTTCTTTCCAATCAAAACAGTATAACTTAGGTGCTCAATCAGGGTCCACTTTCCGTAATTCACTATGTCAATGAGTGTAATAAATAATGTGGTTTCCAAGAGTGTACTAGATTAGAACCAGCCCAGGGAAGGGTGTGAAGGAGGAAGAAGGATGAGCAGGACCTTCCAGGTAGACAAGTAGAAAGCCACTTCAGGAAGCAGGGTAACGTGGGGCCGCCTAGGGATGGTGTAAATGGCCATGTGTTATATTAATGGGCCTGGAGTAGCACTGACTTTGAGCACAAAATGTCACAAAATGTGTGGCCCCAGTTCAGTTCTCCTCCTGGGCAAGTTTCCCATGTGGGAGTCCCCCGGTTTGACCCCCAGCTTGTGAGAGAGTGCCTCCCACGTTGAAGAACCCCCACCCCGGTTCCACCCTGCACAGCTCCCACCCACTTGTGTGGAACAAAACCATGTCAAAAACTGATGATATATGATTATGGAGACTGCTCAGGTCCCTCCCCTTCTCTCTGTCTCTCTCTTTGTCTCTGTCTCTGTCAAAAACAATAAAATAAATCTTAAAAATATAATAATCCTATATGCATTTTCATATAATGGAGTCATATCCCTCAAGGAATGGCTAAATTGAATTTTGTATACTCAGTTTGAGTAATTATTTAGAATATTTTCTCTTCAAAGATGTTGAAATTAAGTTTTGCTAGTTTGAAGACATTTTAAAAGAGAACTTAAAGCAAAGTTTTCAAAGACAACTGGCTCCTTTTGATATTAAAATATGAAAAGAGGAGATCAAAGATGGCGGCATGAGAGGAGAACGCCGATAACTGCCTGGGAAGGGCCTTGTGAACAGAGGGGAATCCACAGGGGAAACCCTGTGAAGAAACCTCAACTAAGAGAACCACACAACACGGAACAACACCCAAAGGTTAGAGGGAAAAGGGGAGAGTGGGAGAGGGAAAGGAAAGCAGCGGTTCGGGGACAGAGACTCGGAGCGCGGCCCGGGGCTGGCAAAAACAAAGGGGGATTGGGGGACTACGGTCACAGTGGAGCTGGATCGAGGGCGGGCTGGAAGCCGAGACCTAGGGAGCGTGGAAGCCCCACAAGACTGTGGACAATTTAACATCTGAACTCAAGGGACAGCACACAGTGCCCTAATCAGATCACGGAGCCTAAAGTGGGACAGGGACTGTGGAGCAGGGCGGCTGCACTTCCCGGCGGGCGGGGTGAGAGCAGGGCACCAGCCCACAACAGCTCAGCACCCCTGATTTACGGGGGAGATTGACTGTGAGGGAGCGCCTTCTGAGGACAGGGCTCTTGGAGTGAGGGCTGGGGCTTGAGTGGGCATAGCTGCATTGGACGTGCTTGGAGTGAATCCGGCGGTCTCAACAGAGCCGGGAGCGTAGAGCGGCTGCCGCCCGAGCTACAGCCTGTGCGCACAGGGCTTTCGGCGCCCCGCCCACTGGGCCGCTGCGGCACCGCTGCCTGCTCCACAGCTTGCTACCAGGCTTTTGGCGCCCTGCTCACCAGGCTGCCGCAGTGCCGCTGCCAGCGCGCAAGACCAGCTTTCGGTGCCCTGCCCAACGGGCCACTGTGGCACTGCGGCACTGCTGCCTGCTCGCAAGTGCACAACTGGGATTTTGGCGTCCCGCCCACCGGGCCTCTGGGGCGTTGCAGCCCGTACGCACAACTGGACTGCCGACCGGGTCACCGCGGTGTCATTGCCTGCGCGTGGGACAGCGCTGCCGACCGGGGCCTCTGCCAAGCCCCAGCCCATCCAAGTGCTGCCTTGCGGGCGTGGCTTACAAATACGATTGAAGGAAGGGCAGCCAGGCAGAGGAGAGAAAGACCAGAGCTCCTGCGCCCCGCCCACACTGAACTACCAGCCCCCCTGCTGAAAGAGGAATCTGCTATTGTGTCTCAGGCCTGCCCTAGCTCCTACTCACAAGCCCCCACCTCTGGCCACACCTTCACTACCCTGCTATCTAACAGCTAAGACAGCAACCTGAAGTGCCCCAGGACACAGAAGCTTTCTGCTTCCTCCAACACTCTCCCAAAATCTCCTTCTCCCACAACTGAGCCCAAAAGAAAAAATAAAAAGAAGCCCATCTGAGAGGCAAACCCCCAGAGGGAAAAGAGACTCATGCGTAAAGCAAAAAGAACCATATCAAACACAATGCACACCTCAGAATCCAAAGCCCCTTCAGAAGATCAGGGGCAGTCTTTAGTAAAGGACCTTGCACACTTGGAATCAAATTTAAGTGAAACAGAATTCAGGTCTGCATTAATCAAGACACTCAGAGAGCTCACTCAATGCTGGCAAAGTACCCAGACACAATTAAATGACCTCAACAAGAAATTTCTGAGCAAAATGAGTACTTTACCAACAAAATTGAGAAGCTAGAGCAGAACCAAATGGAACTCCTTGAAATGAAAGGCATCATGGGAGAGGTGAAAAACTAATTGGCCAGCATAGGAAACAAGGCTGACCAGCTAGAAGAAAGGATGAGTGAAATTGAAGATACAAACATGGATATGTCACAGAGGGAAGAAGAAAGGGATAGGAAAATTAAGAGAAATGGAAGAGCCCTACAAGAACTTTCTGACTCCATCAGAAAGAACAATATTAGAATAATAGCGGTACCAGAAGGAAGTGAGATGAAATCTTCTCAGAGTCTACTAAAACAAATAGTGGATAAAAATTTCCCTAACCTGTGGAAGGAATTACAGCCCCAAATCCAAGAGGAGAGCTGAAACCCTAACTACCTAGATCCTAGCAGATCTTCTCCAAGGTATATTGTTCTGAAGATGACAAAAATCAATGACAAAGAAAAAATCCTCAAGGCTGCCACCAGACTTATCAGCAGAATCTCTGCAAGCCAGGAGGGATTGGAGCCCAATCTTAAAAATATTAAAAGAGAGAAATTTCCAGCCAAGAATTAACTATCCAGCAAAATTAACCTTTACATATAAAGGAGGAATTAAGGCCTTTACAGATATACAGAAGCTGAGGGAATTCTCCAGCTCAAAACCGGCACTCCAAGGAATACTGAAGGAGGCTATCTGACCTGAATCAAGAAATCAAAATAAATGGAGAAAAGTTGGGACAACAAAAAAATAAAAAGGAAAGAAGGAATGGATACAGGATATCCTCATATATCAATCATCACCCTGAATGTAAATGGACTGAATTCACCAATAAAGAGGCACAGGGTAGCAGACTGGATTAAAAAACAAAATCCAACCATATGCTGCCTACAAGAGACACACCTCAGCCACAGGGACAAACACAGACTCAGGGTAAAAGGATGGAAAACAATACTC
>PVKE010042457.1:0-13745 GCA_004027555.1 Craseonycteris thonglongyai
CTTCTTCCTTTCTATCTTCATTTGCTTTCAATGTGATTTTTTGTTTCCTCTGCCACCCCCCCCCCCCCACCCTTTCTTCTCATTTTATTCTTTGGGAGTTAATTTTTGCTTTTGCTCACAGGGGATTAACCCAACCCTATGTTAAAACCTTGTCCTGGTGAAATGTAGTGGATGCTCAAACTGTTGATCATTGAAGGGTAGGAAAATAACAGATGGATTAAAGACGGAAAAGATTCTATGAAGGTATACGGTACATTTAGCTAGAGGCAAGGCTGCACCTTCAGCTTTGTTGTGTAGTTGCTGTGGCTGATGGGGTCAGTCTCGTTGCTGATGAAGTCCTTTCATCTGGTTGGAAGGAAGAAAAAAAATGTGTTAGGCTGTAAATGGAACTGTATTAGCTGTAGCTGGAAACATGGCAGACTTTCAAACTACTAGTGATTTTCAAGTCAGTAGGCCCATGTCAGCCATAGGCAAACATGCCAATCAGATCCCAATTCTCTCTGCATGTTCACTGCAAGCTGGAGAAGCAATCTTAGTCTCTCTTTCTCAATTTCTTAACCCATCTCTTCTCCAACAGTATCGCTCTTTCTTCCTAGAGACCCTTATCTTTTTCTCCTAACAAAAGCTGTCAGTAAAGATCTGAACACTTTTCTGTGATTAAATTCTGTCCTATCCTCATTCTTTGCCCATTGTTACCTATGTATTAACAAGATAGGTCTGACAATGTCTTAAGTCTCAAACAAATGAAACAATAATAGCAATACGTATAAAGAGAAGAAAATAGCATTTATTGAACATCTACTATATGATACGCAATGGTTGTTATTAAATCATAATAAAATCTAAAGTAGGATTTATATTCTCTTATAGATGAAAGGACTGGGGTTTGAAAGCTTAAGCCTTGTGTTCAAGGCCATATAAAAATTGGAGAATAAATGTGAACCTCAGTCTGACTTTAAAGTATAAGCATTTTCCATTGCACTCTTCTCACTCTTCAATAATACTGAACACTTTCACTGTGTAATATATTTGGCAATTTATCACTGACGCTGTAATACTAGATTGTACAATTCTTATTTGCAGGAGTGCATTAATCATTATATTCCTGACTTGCAGCATATGGCATGGCAAATAGCAGGTATTTGATGCCAGCTTGTTGAGTTAATTTAAATGCCAACAGAATCATGTTTCTATTTATTTTACTTATACATTCATGAAACAAATACTTTTGTGTGTGTGTAGTTAGGCACATAGATCTAGAGCAGGAGTCAGATAAGTGAGTAAACAATTAACTTTCTACACTGATACAAGCTATGATAGAGAGAGATGAATAAAGTACTTAAAAAACACAAAAAGATGATTTACCTAGACTGGCCTTAGGATGTCAGCAAAGACTTGTAGGGATACTTTGGCACTTAATGTCAAGAATGATACAATGTGAAAGAAAGAAAAGAAAGAGATGGGGGGAGGGGAGCGGAGAGGAGGGGAAGGGAGAGGAGAGGAGAGGAGAGGAGAGGAGAGAAAGAAAAAAATAGAAAACAAATTGCAGAAGGGGCAGTCATGTGCAAGGTTGGAAGTAAGAGCGAGCATGACACATTGAAGAGAATGTAAGTAGCTCAATAGGGCAGGGGCATAGAATGTGAGATGTAAAATATTGAGAGATGAGGACAGAGAATGAAACAGATGCCAACTATGAGAAGATTAATGTGTTCTGTTAAGTCTCTATGCCAACAGAGCCACCAAAGGTGTATAATCAGCAGATGGCAGGATCAAATTTTTTATTTAGAACTTTAGACTTCTTTGTGGGAAGCGATTGAAGAGGGGTAAGAACAGCATGTGAGAAATAATTGCTGAATTCTAGGGGAAAGATGACTGTGGTAAAGAGTACGGGATTGGAAAAAAGTATGTCAATTTAATGGATAATAAAAGTAAATTTCATAAAATTTGGAGACTGACTAATTTGGGGAGTCATGGAGAAAGAATTCGTGAGAATGACTTTTGGGCTTTAGGTTTGGGAAAATGGGAGAAAGGGGAGTCTTTTCATGAGTTCTTCAATCTAGATGATGTATTTGTTTGTAGAAGAATGTCACCAATGAATATCATCCCAAACAATGCTAAACTGTAAATTCATCATAATTATTTTAATAAATTATTAGCTTCCCATACCCCGCCCCCACCCCATTTATTTGCCACGTCGCTTTGTAACACCATCATTTGCCTAGTCATGAAGGCTGCAAATCTCATGTTCATTATTGGTTCCTCCTGTCCTCAGTCCTTCCTCCACTTTCAATTAGGCCTATTAATCATTCCTCACCAACCTCTCTTGAGTCTGCCCTGTCCTTTCATTCCCACTATTTTAACTCTTGTTGAGCCCTTATCACTTCATGCCTGAACTATTTCCTAGCTCGCACAGTCTCCTAACTTGCCTCCATAGCTCCAGTTGCTCCCCAGTACAATTCATCTGGTGCCCCACAGCCAGAATGACTTCCTTTTTTAAAAAGATTTATCTTTATTGGTTCTGACAGAGAGAGACAGAGATACAGAGACAGAGACAGAGAGAAGGGGGAGGGCCCAGAACAGTCTCCATAGTTGCACATCATTGGTTTTTCCACATAGTTTCCTTCCACAGGTGGACGGGACTGCACAGGGCAGGAACTGGGCCGGGGTCTCACCCCGGTGAGAACTGAACTGGGGGCACTCCCCAGTTCAGCAAATGGGTCTTTATGGGCCGGGGCCGGGATTCGAGCCTCGGTCCCTGGGGCTGCAAAGTGAGCGCTTAACCCACTGAGCCATCCCGGCTTCCCCAGACTTATTCATCTCTACCTGGGGAAGCATTGCTTGGAACGTGGCTTTCTCCTAAAATATTTCTCTGTCTCCCTAAAGAGGCTTTATCCTGTTGGGCTTCGTCCCTGTCCCAGCCACCATGCGTTTGCTGTGACCATCCACAGCCATCGCTCTGTCCTCCAGATTCCACCGGCGCGTGGTATCGATTTGGTCCATGTTCTTGTGTGTTCTCTGTTTAAGTCTTGTTTCCCTCGTTGAGTAATTTTCTTCCTAAAGCTGAGACAGTAGGTGTCTTCTGCAGCCTGCGGTACACAGGCGGTTGAGTGGGAACCAGGTTCCGACCTGCTCACCATTGCTGTTTTTTATTACTACTTCTGGTGCTTGCAGTTGAAGATAGGTTATGTCAGTTAAATGGGTGTTTTTCCACTATTGCTGGGACACCCTTGCTGGTCTAGGTCCCAGCAATGACTTGTGCTCAGTGCTCAGGTCACAGCTCTTTCTGACTCACATTCCCACATCTGGCCATGGCTCCTCTAGAATAGTGATGGCTCTGACTGGCTCCATCTGGAATCTTCTATGTTAACTACTCATGGTGCAGAAATCAGGAACCTCCGGGAGCTCTGTTTTCAGCCTTTGTCACCAGCCCAGTCTTCTTGGTGAGCGCCCCTTTGGGAAACATGTAGTCCTTTTTATAAATGAGCCCCTTTCCTCTCTAGAAACTATGTTTCTATACCAGAGTTTATTTTAAGTTCTATATATTTCTGACAACAGTAAACTTTCTTATTATTCTCCCTTCTCCCCAGCAAGCAAACCCCTACTCTTACACAGCTGATAGAGTGAGCTTATGTATTGGGGGGAGGGATGGTGAATCTCACAAGTGACCCCTACGCGGAACAAAAGTGATTCATCCCAAGGTAAACTATGGTGGCCGGCTAATACAAAGGAGAAGTCTATTTTATTTTTAGGTGCCTGTGCCAAATAGTACTTTCTGGTTTCCTCCCCCTCACCCCTCAAATGCGTTCTCCACTCCCCTCTATCTTGTGCTGTGCCTTCAAAAGGCGTTTTCCTTCAGACAGCATCACCAGAGCCTTTGCCCAGGGCTGAAGCATGGCATCTACAGAAAACTTGGAAGAGAGAGAGGTCCAGTGTTCATTCTCCTATTTCCTTCCTGTCTCACTGCATTTCTGGCAATGGCTCAAGTGTCTACAGCAACAGACCTATGCCATTCTCTGTTGATCTTACTCTCCAGGCTCCCATAATGCCACTCACTCCCGGTGTCCTTTCAGGCTCGGGGTGGTGACAGGTGTTTGCTGTTGCTCATCCCCTAGCACTTCAACATCTCTTAATGGTTCCCTTAACCCTGCCTCTTCATTAAAGTCTTTTTGCTTAAGCTCTTTTCAATGCACCATCTGTCTGCCTCATGGACACTAATTGATACAATGCCTTCTCAAAGAGCCCTCAGATTAACCTTTGCCTTTATAGGGTTGCATCAGGGTACACTTGTCTCTCCCATGGCACCAAGCATGGTGATTGGCCACTACAAAATCACTCGTTACCTTTGATTAAGAAATATATTAATGAGCCACACGGTTCTTCTGTGTGAATCCAGGGTTTGTATTGACAAACCATACGTACTGCCAAAGGAGAACTATGTTAGCACTGGTATTCTGCTTGTTTCACCTTGCTGTGTTCCCAACTAATAGTGAATGTTTGAGACTATGTTCCGTTATTCACTGACAGGGGCAGCATAGTGAATAGACTCAACAGCCTGTCTAAAACCTGTTGAAATCTCTCTGCCATCTTCCAACCCTTAAGTCTAAGATATTGTGACTGATATTCTTTATGGATCTAGCTAGTTGGTCACTGCCCTAGAGTTTGGCTCTCACAGAAGTTAATGCAAGAGGACTGATGCTTCAATATGGCTACCATGAACTTAGAGGTGATTTGTTGGCCATTCTCATTCTGTTTAACAAGGGCAGTGCTCATTCTCAGAAGTGGAGGAGCCAGTAGCCGTCTACAGTCAGTCAGTCATCAAAGAGAAAGTCTAACCAGATGCCTTTACACGGTTTGCTGCTATGGAAGGCCTCAGTGATTCTTGTTTTAATTATCTTCTCCATACATCATGTTCCTGAAAGATATTTCCAACACATTTCCAAGTTATTTTAGCTGGGTATTTTTTCTGCCAATCTTAAAATCAGCGTTCTTCCTCTTTGCTTCTTAATGATTTTTCCCAATGAAGGAAAGGACAAGAAAGGATCACATAATCTGTTCCCTCAGGGTGTCAGGTAACTGTCTCTTGAGAAAAAAAAAATTTTTTTTCTTTTTCATTCAAATGCAAAGTTGCAGGGCCCTGAAGGGCCAACAATTGCAAATTTGAAACAAACGTTTCCAAAGCAGGTCCAGCCCTGGTCTTGTCACACATGCATAAAACAAATTATCCAGTGGGAGCAGCACATAAATCACTCAACTGAGTGTGCCAAAAAATTACATTGCATTCCTTCCAGAATCTAAAACCCAAACATGTTTGAGCTCCAAGCTCGTCCCTAAAAATTCTGAAGGGAAAATGAACTGTGAGTAACTATGGAGAAAGTGTAAGCAATTCATCCATATGATGGGACCACCTGCTAATCAACGTTTGCACAGTATTTTGTATCCAGCTATGAATCAAAATTCGTAAGGTGAGTTTATGGCTTAAAAAGCCAAAGACTTCTGTCATCATCCTCACTGCTATTTATCAGTGACAGAGCCAGAACCTGCATGAGTTGCTAGGTTTCTTTCAGGATGTGGATCTACATGGGTTATGTCTGATCTGGGGGAGGAGCATAAGTAGGTTCCAGATGTTAAAGGTAATGGGTAGGGTAGTAAATCACAGTCACAGAAAAGAAAGGTCCTGGGGGAGCAGGATGGATGGGGCGACTCTTTTAGTTTCTTAATCCATGGCATACACATGGAAGGGAGAACTCTGCTTGTGTTAGAAATGTCCAAGAAAAGATACATTCACATATGTTTTAGGAAATGTGTTCTTGTACAAGCCACCGTGTTTTGTGCAAAACTTTCCTAAAAAGCGTGTATCGAGGTAGACAGGAAATAAACAAGTAGAGCTATAAAACCCATGTCCTGCACTTGATTAGGGATGCACGGAGTCTTACACTGAACTGTAAGACTTGATTCAAGATATTTATGTATTATAGTAGTTGGCTAGGGCTGCGATTAACGAAGTACTACAAACTGGATGGCTTAAAACAATAGAAATGTATTGTCTCATAGTTGTAGAGACCAGAAGTATGAAATCAAGATGACACCAAGGCCATGCTGTCTCTGATACGTGCCGGAGATCCTTCCTTGGCTCTTTCTAGTTTCTGGTGTTTGCCAGCAATCTCTGGCTGTTGTCACTGGCTGAAGTCAGTCCAGTCTGACTTCATTGTCACATGGTACTATTCCTGTGTGTCTCTTTCTTCACATAGCTGTCTTCTTATAAGGACAATGGTCATATTGGATTACAAACCCACCTTACTCTATTATGATCTTACCTTAACAAATTATATTTGCCACAACTTTATTTTGAAGTAAGGTCACATTCTAAGGTACTGGTGGTTAGGACTTCTATGTATTATTGGGGAGGCGGGGGGAGACACAATTTTACATGTAAGATTTTGCATATTGAAATAGGACAGGGACAAGATTTTAAAATTAGGAGCTTTCTTCTCTGTTTCTTTTTCTCTGTTTTTTCTCCCTCCCTCTATTCTCTTCCTTCTTTTTTTCCTTCTTGCTTGCCTAGCCATAGAATCTTTGTGAGGAATAAGAACATAACCAGGAGAAGCTGAGTTGATAAACTCAAGCAAAGGCATGGCATGCTTGTGTGATGGGGAAATCTCTGAAGATGGATGTTAGCCTAGGTACAAGTTTGAAGAAGGAGAAAAAAGATGTGGAAGTGTAACCTTGGTGAGATAGATAAAGATGATTTTTGGATACTTGCTGTGTTGCTAAGAGTAGCCACACACAAGTACTATTTGAGAGCATCTTCACTCCATATCTATATTACACTTCATGGCTTTGGAGTCATGTCTATATTTCACTGTGTTGTGGTGGATTCTATGGACAAAGGGAATGTGACCAATTTTATTCATGCTACATAAAATGGTGATCAAATGGGGATTTTTCAGCAATGAAGGCACCATAACAAAAGACAGAAAAAGCAAATATTGGCAGTGTCCATTTAAGCACAGCCCAGGGAAGGTGGAGAGAGGGGTGAGGGAAGTGGGGGCAGGACTTGTCCAGTAGATTATAGTATATGGCCCCCCTAGCAAGACACCTCCTGTAATAGACACCTATGTCTTATGCTTTCTTAGCTGAGAAATACTCATTAATATCAATCAAAGGAGCCCACCTATTCTGTGCCTATGTTCACCAAACAAACTTCTCATTCCTGTTTAATTTACTCCTTCAAAGAGAGAATGCATTAGTTGTATCAACAAAAATACTCCTATCCAGAGCTCGGTAAACTTTTTCTGGAAAGGGTAAGATTGCAAATATTTTAGGCATTGCAGGGCATAGCGTCTCTATTGCAACTCCATAGCTCCATCACTGTGGTGACAAAGTAACCCTACAAATATGTCAGCCAATGGCATGGCTGTGCTCCAGGGCACCTTCATTGACAAAAACTGGCATCAGGCAGAGTTAGCCCATGAGCAATAGTTTGCTGGCCTTGTGCTGAGCCATGGAACAATAATTTTTTTGTTTTTGCGTTTTTAGTAAAACTTTGAATTTCTCTTTTATATATAAATCCCAGTTAGTTCTGTTAATGTGCAGTTTCACATCCTACGTGCTGAGAAATTCAAGACTGAGGGTCAGAACTTTGCTCAGTTAACTCACCAGCGCATTTTTACCCCATAAAGTGTCATGGCAGCGTGTGCTGGTTTCTGCCCAAATAAGGGTAGGCTGTCATGATAGAATTTCATAGCTGACTTTTTCTGTCTTTTTGTTTTTCCTATGCTGAGTTAGGGGCTCAAAGGTCATCCAGACTAAATATCTTTGCAAAGGAGAACATAATCCTTTTAGAATTGGGAACTGACTTGTTAAAACTGGAAGCTAGGATCAGCACCAATCCTAGGTTGGGTTTTCCAACCTTTGAATTTTGCTGCTCAAAATGTTCACAGCAGCTGAGACCTGGGACGTTAGTCATAAGGTAGCAAGCAGTTATGTAGTTTGGATGATGGTGATGCGTAAGCAGATGGCTTGACACAAAGGAGCCCAGAACACTCACAGACGCTTAGGACTCCTTACCTTAGAATTTGTATAGTTATTTTTAAAGTCTTTAATGGCATTAAAGCATTTACTATCCATGTATTTGTCTAAACCCATCTTGAACCTGTTTATATTTTGGCTTATCTTGAACCTGTTTATGTTTTGGCTTTAAAACTAGTTCAGGCAACACATTCCATGTTCACTTCTTTTCTAGACAAGAAGCCCTTCCTGTTAATTTAGAGCCTATTTTTATTACAACTGATGAAGACATAACTGAGAGATGCTCTAGTTTGATTATCCCAGAAAGCTCTTAAGGGGAGAATATACCAAGTGTATATTTCAGAAAAAGAGCCTTTGGGGACCTTACATAAGTAACAATATTTTTTCTGGCATTTTTTTTTTTATATATTTTTATTTATTTATTTATTTTGACAGAGGAAAGAGAGAGAGAGATATACAGAGACAGAGAGAGAACTGAACTAGGGGAGCTCCCAGTTCAGCACATGGTTCCACACGGGCCGGGGCTGGGATTCGATCCTCAGTCCCCGGGGCTGCAAAGTGAGCGCTTAACCCACTGAGCCATCCCGGCTTCCCTTTTCTGGCATTTTTAGACACCAAAACTTACTTAAGAATATTTGCATGGGATCTTCGATAAAATTTGTAATAGGCGTACTGGTCTACTAGTACACCTTTTAATTTTTTCCTGTAGAAGTGAGCATTGTATCACACACTATTCTTTTTTTTTTAAATTTGCCATCCAAACCTAGAATGTAAGTTTCAGGAAAGCATAGACTTTGTCTGTTTATCGCCAGCCACTAAAATGGTCTCTGATGCATAGCAGGCATCCAATAAATGTGGTTGAATACATGTAGTAATATGTGAGGACCTGAAGTGAAGCCAGAGCCTGGGGTTTCACACGTCATTTTTTTCTCTCATCTGGTATGAAACGTGAGGATCCTTGTTGGATCCTGTTCTGGTCTGTGGGTGGGTTTTGATTGGTATAAACAGAGCTTTGGTATAAGGCCTGTACCCATTTTACCTTGTTAGGGCTTCAACCATCCTGCCGGGACAGTCGGGCACATATTATTTGCATTTTACAGAGAAGGGACTCAGAGGAGATAATGAACTGGCTCATAGTCACATTGGTGGGAAACGATAATGCCATAGATCTGAAACTCAGCTCCAAATACACTACACTAATGCAATAGACTCTCAGTGAGCCAGACTCATGCTTGGATAAATGTAGTATTATTTCCTTGAATGTTTTGCCGGTTGCTTGAGTTCTGGTTAACAGAGAGCTTGCTGTAGTTTCAAACTGTTTTGATAGCAACTTCTAAGAAATGAATTTTAAATTATGACCCAACACACAGACACACACACACAAACACCAGATTTTATAAAATGCTCTTACTAACATAATATATTCTGATACTTTCATTCTATTTAATTAAAAATAAATTCAAATTGCGACCACAGACTGAAAAAAGTGGTCAACCATCCATATATATATATATTTTTTGCATCATTTACCCTCTCACATCATTGTTTTCTCTACATTTTGAAAATGAAATGTAATTGCCTTCTGCTGCCGGCCTCTTAGTTTCTATGTGGTCAACTAGTCTGGGGAGCAGGACAGTTCCTCTGGACTGGAGTCAGAGAACAAGAAATGCCAAGACACTTTCTGGGGCAAAATGGAAAACTTTTATAAGGGCTAAGGGGAGAGAAAATCAAATCTGAAAGGCTGGACATTTTGGACAGGAAACAGTTAAGAGCCCACTAGAGCAGGGAGCTGCCAAGACCACCACAACGCTCGCTCCACGAAGATTAGACAGAGAACAGATGTGAAGTAACTAGAGTCCTTCAGAGTAAGATAGCGACGACATAAATTAACCTTGTCTAGGGCCTGACAAAAGGGACCACACGCTTTTTGAAGTCTGAAGAGTGAAACCATTTTTTATGGACTCTCCAAGGTTATATACCTTGATCCCACAGAACACGTTCAATTAGAGCCAGTTGTTTACCGGGAAGGGCAGGGAGCCCAGTGGGGGCTATCAGCGTAACTGCAACGAAAATAAACGAGTGGGCTTGCAAAACAGCTGGGGTTTCCTGCAGTTCTCTTCAGCTGATAAGATTCCCTGCACCCCTCAAGATTCCCTTTGTCTTTTTCTTGAAACTGGAGAAACAAAGTGGTGAAAACATTCCAGACCCCTGATCTTCCCAGTTCAGTAGGGCTTGAGTCCCAGCCTCTTTCAAAGCTGCCGTCTCCTGGTGAGGTGATCCCATGCCCAGCAGCTGGGGAGATGGGCTCAGTAACTGCTCATCCACGCGGCGATACCACAGGAGCCATGACCTAGGATGGGGCTAGCCTCATCAGTGGACGTTTGATCCGAGGTTTGGAGGAGGGTCTGGCGCTATAGTTCCCAAATGAGAAGTTCTTTACCCAGAAGAGGCCCAGCTGGAGTGGAATTTGAGCAAGAGATGGCTTTGTTAGGACTATGTCCCAGAGATATGGGATTTGGCATACCACTGAAAGAGAGCTGGAAACCCACATCCTCCTAGGAAGTCCTGGTAGAATGTCTGTAAGAAGCAGGACCTGTAGCTGGGGGGGCAGCGGAGAAGATGTGAGAGTTTGATTCAGATCCCCCTAAATATCTATGGCATACCTGGTCACCTGAGGACAGAACCAGGGGATGAAACGAGGTTAGGGGGTGAGGAATAGCGGGTAGGTTTAGGAAGCTGCTCTGAGTGAGCTGAGCTGCCATGAGTCCCTGGCTGAATGTGCTAGGTTCAGACCTGGGTCCCTCAGCCATGTTTGCCTGGTTTTGGGTCAGCCCTCTCCCATGGCCCCTCTCAAACAGGCTCTCCAGCCCTTCGTGGGGAGACACAGATGGTCAGGGCAGCCCAAGCCTCATCATACACCAGTGGAGCAGATCCAAGAGAGAAAACAGCCAAGACTGTCTCCTCTCAGGTAGAAGAACCATTTGCTCTTTTGGTTTGCAAGGCCAAATTCACGGGTGGGAGGTGGAGTTTGTGTTCCGGTTGTAGACTCTAAGGATCAGTGAAACAAATCTTCACCCTAAAATGTCACCTATAATTTGAGTTAAACAGTGCTATTAAAAAAAAAAAAAAAAAAAAAGTTACTCCCCAGGTTGATTTGAGATAGTTTTTTAAAAACAGACTTATTATTTGGAGAGAGACAGAGAAGGGGGAGGTCCCAGAGCAGTCTCCGTAGTTGCACATCATTAGTTTTGACATAATTTCATTACTCACAGGTGGATGTGGGGCCACGTGGGGTGAGAACCAAACTGGGGGTCTTCCTCATGGGAAGAATACCCCAGTTCAGCATATGGTTTTGCACAGGCCGGAGCCGGGACCCGAACCCCAGACCTTGTCTGGGCAAGTGTTCAACCTGTTGAGCTATCGCAGCATCCCCTGATTTGAGATCATTTTAATCATTCACATCTTACTGTTCACTTTGCCCATTTTCCTCTCACATCATGCCGAGGTCCTGTAGTTAAAAGGATAGAAGATGTTTCGGGGAACATTCACACTTTCAGAGGAAGGGACTTTTCTGGGAAAAACGATCTAAGGTAAAGTCAGCTGTGGGATCTTTGGTGAGTGTGTGTTTGTGGGGGGCAGGTGGTCTAAAAGCGGATTTGAGTGAAGAGGGGATCTAGAAGAATCCAGTGTAAAGGTCAACAGAGTCACACTTTGCTGACTTGGAACTTGTCCTTAAGGCTTACCTTACACTTCTGTTCCTCCAGCTCCTAAATCCATACCCTGAGCGGCTTGAACTTCCTTCTGTGTGAGATGTTCTTTTCCTGGCAGGAGTAAAGCCCTTCCTGCTTTCGGGCTTTCACCTGAATCTAGGTGAGAATTACACAGGCAGTCCTGAGTGGACTTGACAATGAGCTCTTCCATGCAAGACCTGATTCCTGCTTACATTGCCCTCACCCAGCCTAGGAACATAGGAGGCACATGATAATTTTGCCCAAAGCCTCATTCATCCTGTGGATGACTTGCTCACATTTCACTCCTGTGTGTGGTCCAGATGTTCTGTTAGTGCTGTTCCTTCTTACTGCCATGTTCCCCATTTCTGTCCCTTCAAGGGGTGCCCTCCTAGTCACCCCTCAAGACTCCACTCACAGGCCACGTCCTTTTGGTAGCCTTTTCCTTCTGTCTTCATGCGATGCCTCCCGTCTAAACACCTAGTAATACACGTGTCACAGTGCATTACCACTGCTGATTTCTTAATCTGACTCACTTGACTTTGACCTTCCTGACATCATTTGTATCTTATTTCCAGTACATAGCACAGTACGTGGTGCCTAGCAAGCTCTTAGGAGTTTGGGGTGAATTGATTTGACATTATATAAAATTACATCCAAGGGACTTCACCAACACTCTCCATGGTTTTTCAGCCTGTGCATGGCCAGGTAAGTGCTCAGCAGCAGAGAGAGAAAAACAACTCTTGTGTTGGAGTAAGAGCAGGAATGAGTAAGTGGCGATTCATTTCACTTTGCCACGAAGAGCTAACCCCCCCTACTTATCAAGTCAAGTTTCCTTAATTTTCCTTCTAAACACTTTCTGAACTTGGCATCTGAGAAGGCGGGTTATTAATTTGGCATATGAAGAGCTGACATGCATTTCTGGGCCTGCTGAGTAGTGAAGGATTTTCAAGAAATAATAGAGTCTATCCAATGACTGCAAATAGAATCCATAAAAGCAGACCCCATCTGCTTGTCCGTGATGAAGCTGTGCAGCTGGCAGGCAGATGTGCTGGGCTTGCCTTTCTCCTGGTACAGAGATCGCCAGAGCAGTGCACACATGGGCATGTCGACTTCACGTCTGCCTTTCTGCATTCGGATAGATCCAGATTCTCATCGCTGAACCTCTTGAAAGGGACTATTGGTTTCCAAGAGCTGAGGCAGTTGGTGGGACAATTCCTGAGAAAGACTCATGGTAAAGGTAGGGTCAGAATGTGGGTCCTGGCTTACGTAGATGTACGAGGGCTGCCTGGAAAAAAATCCAGCCATAAATACCTCTGTTGTTCATAGTACATGGCTGGATACTTTCTGGACAGCCCTCATATAAGTGCAGAATATCAGTGTGAAGTCGCTGCTATGTCCATTATTTATCTTTAATGTATGAGAAACCACCAGTGTTTCATTTCCATAGGATTTCCACCCCCCTTCCACCATTTTTTCCTTTTTATCCCCTTTCTTCCTCCCTCTGTCACCTTCTCTAACAACCTTTCTTACTTGTTCACCTTTTATTATAAACTTTTCAAATAGACATAGATTAGTGAAAATGCTGTAATAAAACTCCCCATGTTCTTATCAACCAAATTCAGTAATCATCAATAGTTTGTTCAGCTCCTTGGAGGACCTTCAGACCACAGACTCAATGATATCTAAGGTCTCGTCTCATTCTAATAAGATTGGAGGTTTTCTTCATCTCATTTGTTTCTGCACTAATTGATTCTCCATTATGAAAAGTCTATATGGGGTACATGTATACTCAAATGCCAGTGGCAGATTTTTTATTTATTTTTTATTTTTATATATTTTATTGTTAAATTTAATGGGGTGACATTGTTTGGTGACAATTAGGTAGTTTCCGGATGTACAAGTCCACATCACATCACCCATGCATCGCATTATGTGCCCACCACCCAGAATCAGCTCCCCCTCTACCACCATATATCCAGTGCCCAC
>PVKE010042458.1:0-13743 GCA_004027555.1 Craseonycteris thonglongyai
CTAATTTTATTTTTAACCAAACTGTAGTAATCTATTTTTTTTTAATGACAATTATGGCAAAATAGAAGCCTATATAAAACATTAATATTTAATAAATTCCTATGGACCCATCAGCTATCTTCCATAATTAACATCAACTCAGGACTAACTAATCTTGTTACAGCAATACGATTTTCCTACTGGATTACAATAAAGAAAAAGGACAAGCTGTTACAGGCAGCCAGCCAACCAGCCAGTATTTCATCCATAAAATAACTGGGTATGTATCTCTAAAAGAAAAGAATTCTTAAAAACATGACCACAATGCCATTATCATGCCTACGAAGTTAACAATTCCTTAACTGAATGTCTATTCTGGTCAATTGTTTTTAATTAAGGATTTTGTTTACTGACAAGTTGTTAGGTTAGTTTGTTTTTATGACTTTCTGAAAAATTAGTTCGTTTAAATCTAAGTTGCAATAAAAAATGTCAGTTTTTAAACATATTCACTGACAAATCTCTAATAAGCATCTACAAAGACCAGATTCTGATCCCAGCACAGGAGATAGATGAACAAGATTTAAGTCCCAGGAGTTAAATGGTTGAGAAGAATTGAGTTCCAGACACAGCTCTAGCACATTACTAGCCACGTAACTGAGTAAGTCATTTCACCTCTTGAGCTTTAGTCTCTTAATCTGTAAAATAGGTCTACTATCTCTGCTTTCACCATTTCACAATGTTATCATAAGGATCAAATAAAAATGTGTGTGAAGGGCTTAAGTACAATTGGATGTTACACAGTAGTCATGGGCATGTAAGGGAAAGCATGAGGGCTATAGTTAAAAATACTGTAATAACTGTCTATGGTATCAGATGGGTACTAGATTTACCAGGGTAATAGATGGGGGTGGGGGGGTGGGGGGTGGAGAGTAGGTTAAAAATGAAGGGGTTAAGAAGTACAAATTGGTAGTTATAAAACAGTCATTGGGATATAAAGTAAAGCATAGAGAATATAGCCAATAATATGGTAATAACTATGCACAGAATCTGGAGGGTACTAGACTAAGTCAGGGGATCACTTCTTAAATTATACAAATGTCTAACCATTATGCTGTATACCTGAAATTAATATAATATTGAACATCAAAATAAAGTGTAAAACATGTGTGAGTTCTTTGGAAATGTTACTCAAATATAAAAATTACTACTATAACAAATCCGTTTTTAGAACCTAAAACAGTCCTGTTTTCCGCCATATAATGCACTGCCCTGTGAAACAACACAACTGACACTGTCATTAAAAAGGAACTTGAAGGTCTGAGGATCAAAGATCTTTTTCAAAATCCAATTAAGACAGTTATCTCCCAATATTCTCCATTCTTTGTCTCCACCTAGAGCCAAGTTCACCACCAAAATAATACTGGTTTCTAGCACCAATTCTGCTGCCATCTAGTATTCATTCCTGTGGAATGCAATTCGTGGGGTCTTTAAAACTTGGGAAAGAATTCTTGTCCACTCCCCAGAATCTTGGGCAAAAAAAATTAAGGAAATGAAGTGACTGATTCAGTCTGCCGAAGTGGGTACCCTGTAACAGTCTCACTTTTCAACTTCCAAGAAACAAACTGCCTCACTTTTGAGAGTCATGGGGAAACTAATCTTCCTCCCCCTGCCTCAAATTACACAACTGGAAATTAGTTTAGATACTCTGGAGCTCATCCAGCCCGTCGGCTGATGAGGAGAAAACAGGAAGTGGGGGAGGCTAGCTTAGCTGGATCACATCCCGGTCTTCATGAAGAACTGCCTATTTCCGTCTGGCTTATATGTGACAATACTTTTAGCAAGAGCATTAATCCTGAACTTGTGGAAGCACCAAAGCTATGGTTAGACCTATACGTCCCTGTAGCTTTAAAGCCAGTAAAGTCAGAAAGCTGGGGCCTAGGCCTTCAGCTTTCATAACTGGCATTATCGTAAGTTCATGCCACTGGCTCACCTTTGCTTGGCACGGCAGCTTTTCCGATATGTCGATTTTTTCAAGATACAAAAAATCCCCTTAATAAAGAAGACCTGGGAACCTGAGCTTTGATTACTGTCTCTACCTGAGGCATGTACAAGATATCCCATTAAAATGCGACCTGAAAGCTGCGTGTTTGACAAGAAGGAAAAACGGTGCTTAACACCAGAGGTCCCTGACCAAAGAGACTTCTTTATGAGTTCTCAAAAAGCGGAGGGGAATGGGGTGAGGAGACTGTGTAGTGTCATATTTTTTTCTTGCAGACTTCATTTTAGTCTTCCAGTTATCGTTTCCCAACACTCCACGTCCCCAAGACAGTGTCACTACCCCTTAAGGACTCTCGTTTTCTTTGCCTAGGCCCTAGGCCCTCTGTGCCGAGGAGTGTCGGCCTTCCATGAGGAGAAACGGGCTTCCTGAGCCACCGACCCTGCCATCCTCCGGGGGTGCCTACCCCCTCGGCCCCTCAGACCACGAACGGCTTTCCCATACGGTCACTGAAAAGATCGACTGCCCCTAGACACGGAAAAAGTCGCCCCTCTTTGCAAGATTCCTCCCTTGAACTTCTCCAAGTCCCCTCAGTGCACCGTGACCAGACTTCTAGGTAACCCAGCGGTTTCCTTACCAGCTTCCCGCCCTCCGGGGGGCTCCTGCCGGAGGTCAGTGCAGAGATCGTTCGCTGCCAGGTTTGCTGCTATGCCTGCGGGATGAATCTAACATGGCGGATAGAGACAGGACCTGGTCCCCTGGTTCTCTGAGTTTCCAACAAGATGATTGGTTCTTAACCCTTGTCCCTCAAAACTACCACCCCATTGATTGGCCGAGGTTGCGCTGGCGGGGGCGGGGCAACAGCAGCCAGAACCGCACAACAATAACAAACATTAGGGCCGAGGGGCGGAACAACGAATGCGCAGCCATGGGCCTGGGCCCATTTCCCCTTCCCAGGTAAATTCGGTGACCATTGCTTTCCCTTAGGTCATTGACCTTAGAAGAATACTTACCCGAGACTCCCAGGGCTGAATGGGAATTGTAGTCTTCCTAGGACTGGGAGGTTCTTTAGCTTATTTTCTGCCCTCAATATATTCAATATATGAAAACATAACAGTCCAATCCATATGTGTTGACGTGCATAAGCGTTTGGAGCTTTTCGATCTATCAACTGGACTGTCGCGAGAATCGCGCCTCCTGCCGGTGTCGGAAACTCCTCTCCGTAAGACTACAGGTTCCAAGGAACACTGAGATGACCTTTTGATCCGCAATGCATGCTGGAAAACGTAGTTTTTGGGGGGGGTTTGCCCACAGTCCTTTTATTTACCTAAACTGGAGACTTCCATTGCGGCGGAAAGGGTGAGGAAACAGGGCCTCTTTTGGTGAGTGTTGGAGGCACTATGTTGTGCTCATTATATTCGGGCCTCTGATTCCAACCCCGGTACAGCAACCACTGTGACGTAATAAGCCGCCACTGGAAGCGCGGCGATGAGGAGGCGGGCGCTTAATAGAAAACTCAGGGAGAGTTCCTTTTCTTCCGTCTATTTCTAATTACGTAACGCAGGGAAAGAATGAGTGGCCAATCGCGAGTTCTAAGAGACTCTCGGCTCTTTCCGCTCCGCCCTTCCATGACGTGTTTCGATCTCGCATTCTCAGAGGCTCTCACTTAGCGGCCGCGGCCGGTTTTCGTGGCAACGGAAAAGTGCGGGAATTACAAATAAATTGAAACTGCGACTGCGCTGCGCGCAAGCTCGCTGAGCTTTCTGGACCGACGACGGTCTGGGGGGCTTCTCAACTAACTAGGCCCCTGGGCCCGAGAAATCCAGTACCTTTGCTTTGGGTAAAGGTGAGTCCTAGGGAAGGGAAAGAGGCTCAAGGGGTGCTTCGGGTAGCAGACAAGAAACAGGTTTGGAGAGAGTGGGGGAGAGGGCACTTCTGAAGGAGAGCAAGGTGGGTGTTATCTGGGAGGAGCGGCGGAGGGGAAGCCTAAGACGTTGAGTCCCGGGAGATCGTGGAGAGGGGTGCACTTTGTGGGTCGCGTGGTGGAGGGAGGCACCAAGGTTAAGGGAGGGGGCTGGGTGTGTCCCAGGGGGAATCCTGGTGGTAGGTACTGTAATAAGTCTTGAGGGAGAAACCATAATAGGCTGGTATATGATAGAAGGGAACCTTGAAGTAGGACAGGGGTCAGGAATGTGTCCAGGAAGAGGAGGAGACAATTTTGCTGGAGGGATAGCCCTTAAGAACTGGAATCACCAACGCTTCCGAAAAGGGACAAAGAGTAGAAGGGGTATCATTTAGTTACAGATCCACAGGATGTATCTTAGGATCCTGAGAAGAGTGCAGGGCCAGTCGGAAACGCTGGGGAAGGACAAGGGTGGGGAGCCTTGGTTGGTGTTGATACTGTTTATCAAGAAAAAGAAAACTTGTCAAGATGATTGGAAAAATCTGAGGCTCCCACCACTCAACCAGTCATCCCGCTGTGGCTTTCTCCTGCTTGAAGGAAAATACCAAAAGAAAGTGGTTGGAGGCTAAATGTGAAAAAAATAGAGAATTTAAATGGTCTTCATTACAAAAAAAGAAAAAAATTTTTAAAATAAGGCTTTTGTCAGTTCTGTGGTTGCTATAATTCTATAGCACTCCAATTTTAAATTTCTCATTTAAAAATGGCAATGAAACTACGCTGCTGTTTCATAGATATTTTGAAGTGATTTATTTATATGCATACCTGATTGACTTATATACATACATTTAAATGTATGTGTTAAAGTTCATTGTAACAGGAAGAAATGAATTTACGTGCGGATCGCGTTGAAGAAGTACAAAATGTCCTTAATGCAATGCAGAAAATCTTAGAGTGTCCAATCTGGTAAGTCAACAGAATTTATTTGAAATTCTTTTTTATATGACTATCCTATAAAAATGAATAGAATTGACCTTACATAGGAAGGAGAAAAAAATTATAATGTCTGTTAAGATTAGGCTATTTGGGAAAGCTGGGATGACTCAGCGGGTTGAGTGCTCAATTTTCAACCCCGGGGACCAAGAATGGAATCCCAGCCCCTGCCCATGCGGACCCATATGCTGAACTGGGGTGTCCTTCCCATGCAGGAGCCCCCCAGCCCAGTTCCTGCTCTGTGCTGCCCCCAGCCCACCTGTATGGAACAAAACCATGTCAAAAACTGATGACGTACAACTATGGAGACTGCTCTGGGCCCTCCCCCTTCTTTCTGTCTCTCTCTGTCTCTGTCAAAAACAAAAATAAATCTTAAAAAAATAAAGGGAAGCCGGGATGGCTCAGTGGGTTAAGCGCTCACTTTGCAGCCCCAGGAACCGAGGATTGAATCCCGGCCCTGGCTCGTGTGGACCCATATGCTAAACTGGGGAGTTCCCTCAGTTCAGTTCTCACAGAGGTGAGACTCCTGCCCTGTGCAGCCACGCGCCCACCTGTGGAGTGAAACTATGTGGAAAAACCAATGATGTACAACTCTGGAGACTGTTCGGGGCCCTCCCCCTTCTCTCTGTCTCTGTATCTCTCTCTCTCTCTATCTCTCTGTCAAAACAATAAAAATAAATCTTTAAAAAAATAAAAAATAAAAAGATTAGGCCATTAAAGTTGCTGCTTTTCTTAACTGAGGAACTTTAAGGGTATATAAAATAGGGGAAGCCGGGATGGCTGAGTGGGTTAAACACTCACATTCCAGCCCCGGGGACCAAGGATCAAATCCCGACCCCGGCCCCTGTGGACCCACATGCTGAACTGGGGAGTGCCCCCAGTTTGATTCTCACCAGGGTGAGACCCTGGCCCAGTTTCTGCCCTGTGCAGCCCCTCGCCCACCTGTGGAATCAAACTATGTGGAAAAACCAAAGAGTATATAAAATAACTCCATTTTCTCCACTCTGCCACTCCCCTTCACTCTCTACCACCTCAATACACACACACCCCTATCTTTCCTAGTCCACAAACTGTCTTGATTAGTTCTGTACTGAGACAAAGATCTGATTTGGATTAAGTGGCACTTGGACTTTTCATCTAGCTCAAAAACTAATTGATCACTTGGAATGTACATTCTTTAAGATTTATTATCTTATTTTTGACAGACTGAGGGAGACAGGGAAAGGGGAGGGTCCAGAGCAGTCTCAATAGTTGTACCATACCCCCTCAAGCCAGGGTCTGAACTGGAGGGGCCAGAACTGAGCTGGGGGCCTCCTGCATGGCAAGCACACCCCAGTTCATCATGGGGGTCCACGTGGGCCAGGCTGGGATTCGATCCTTGGTCCACAGGGCTGCAAGGCGAGCACTTAACCCGCTGAGCCATCCCAGCTCCCCCATGGAGTTTTCATTTGTTTGAAGTTTGTTTACAGTTTGTATAGTTTGGCTTGTAATTACCATACTAAAATATAATTATTTCAGAATTGAGTCAGTGGTGAGAATAAAAGCCATCTGGTACATAGCTAAATCCAATTTCCCTTTCACTTGAGAATTTCTTTGATCTATCTAGCTTATCTGAGGAGTAGTGATTTGGTTATAAACCAGAGTTCTTTGTTGGTTTTTTTCTTTTATCACACTTAGTCCCAATAATAAGACTAACATTGGTACAAAGTTATCTCAGGTTTTGAACATTTTCCTAAGTATCATTTAATTTTATTCTCATATAGCTTGAAGAGACTGGTAAAATGACAGTTTCCTTACAGGAAAGTGAGGGTCAATCAGGTAGAGTGCTTGGCCTAAGGTTACTCTACTAATAAAAAAAGAGAACTGGTAGTAGAAACCCAGTTTTCTGATGCGCGTATTTTTCTTTTCCTTCCCCTGCGCTGCATCAGAAACCCGTGATTACAAGAGTTGTGTTACCAAACCCTTCACAATGAGGCTATTGTCACCCAGCTTTTCTTGTGATCCTTTTCTAAATAGTTAAACATTTAATGAAAAGAACCACATTCCTGTCACACACAGGTTACCTATTGTTTGATGTCCTGCCTGAACTTTACCAAAAAGTCAGTCTGAAGCTCTCATTCAGAATAGGAACTAAAGACTTAAAATAGCCTAGAATTTCCTACCTGCTCAGGCTCCCAGCTCCCTCTCTGACCTCTGCTAGTGCTTACCTGTCCTTGATCATTCCATCCCAGCACCTACGGTACCTATTTGCTATCCTTCAAAACACCAGGTGTGATCCTGCTCAGTCTGTCTTTTGCTCCTTCAGATGGAATGTTCTTACCCCACTTGTTGACACAACTTGTTTCTTCACATTATTCAGCTGTCCACCAATGTCACCTGTGAGGCCTTTCCTGACCTGTATATACTCCCCAACACACTGCACTCCCTAGTTCCTTCTCTATTTTTCCCATATGTTCTTGTTTATTTCTGAACCAACTGTCTACCACCACTACAATGTAAGTTCTATAAGGACAAGCTTTATTTTGTTCACTGTTGTATTTCCATCTCCAAGAACACTGCTTACATACAGTAGATTGTTAGTAAATACTTTTTCTATTAGTAAATGAATCTCAGGAAAGCCTTGAAATTTTGTGGATAGATGAGTAGGGATGGGAATTTGGGTGATGTATTTTCTTTTTTCAAAATTTTAATATTTTTCTAAGTTTATTATTTTCTTCAGTGAGTATTACGTTGTTTGTACAAAGTGATCACCAAACACTGTGTACCTCCTGAAGTAATACAATGAAAGTACACATTACCAAACAGTGTTCTTGCCAAAAGAAAAATCAAACTTTAATTTGATCAAGCCTGTAGGTCTAGTTTACAGGAATTAGAGGCTAAAGGAACTTGTTAAACCACACCATAGGGTTACAGTAAACAAAGTCCAGAATGTGGGAAATTCTACAGTTTTTAAATAAATGACAGAGTGGGAATGGAGGGGAAATCTATAGATTAAAAGAGACTTGAGACATATCAACCAAATGCAATATATGGATCTTGTTTGGATTCTGATTTACATAGATTTTAATTATTAAATTTTCACGAGACAGGAAAATTAGAACATTAATTGTATATTAGATGATATTAAGGACATGTTTCAGGAGTAATAATGGTTTCGTGTTTACACTAAAAAAAGTCTCTTTAAAGATATGATCTAGGGGAAGCCGGGATGGCTCAGTGGGTTAGGCGCTCACTTTGCAGCGCCGTTGACCGAGGATCGAATCCCGGCCCGGCCCGTGCGGAACCATATGCTGAACTGGGAGCTCCCCTAGTTCAGTTCTCTCTCTGTCTCTGTATATCTCTCTCTCTCTCTCCTCTGTCAAAATAAATAAATAAATAAATAATATATTTTTAAAAAAAAAAGATATGATCTAAATATTTATTGATGAAGTGATAAGACAGCCAGGATTTATTTTAAAATTATCTGGGGGGAAGCTGGAATGGCTCAGCGGGTTAAGCACTCGCTTTGCAGTCCTGGGGACCTAGGATCGAATCCGGGCCCCATATGCTGAACTAAGGTGCGCTTCCCATGCGGGAGGGAAGCCCCCAGTTGGGTTCCTGCCCCCTGGTTTGGCCCCTGGCTCAAGGGGGCGTGCCTCCCATGGGGGAGGCTCCCAGTCTACTTCCTGCCATGCACAGCCCCTGCCAACCCTGTGGAACAAAACCATATTTAAAACTGATGACGTCCAACTATGGAGACTGTTCGAGGCCCTCCCCCTTGTCTCTGTCTCTCTGTCAAAAGCAATAAAATTAAAAAATTATCTGGATTTTGAATGGGTATTGGCTATGGATGAAATAAGATTGGCTGTGAGTTGGTAATTGTTGAAACTAGAAGTTTGTTTTACTATTTTATTTGTGTAAATGCTTAAAATTTTTCATATTAAGCAACTAACAAGGCATTAACATGCAGAAAAAAGTGCTGTGAGGGAATCCAAAAGAAATACAAGAAGTTTTTGTCTTTGTGGAGCTTAAAGCTTAGTTAAGATATAAGATGTGAACCTACCAGTGATGGCTCAAAAAAGTATATCAGTGAAAATTAATATGAGGTAATGCCAACTAATCTTTTAAATGCTATAGATAATATAGAATATTGAAAGGAATAGTATATTGTTTTGATGTCTGGAAGCTCGAAGAATGTAAGGATTATATTCCCTGCTGTATTTTTGGCTGTAGCAGAGCAGATATTTAATAAATATTTATTGAATAAACTTAAAGCCATACGTTGACTCAGTTACAACCACTTAAAGTTAAACTTTACTATGAATATTTTTATTTTTAAATGAATTATTGAGCCACTTTTTTTTTTTTCTACTTTTTTAGTTTGGAGTTGATCAGAGAGCCTGTTTCCACAAAATGTGACCACATATTTTGCAAGTAAGTTTGAATGTTTTATGTGACTTCACTATTAATTTTTGTGCAATATCCTTCATAAATAAGAAAACACCTAACTTTATAGAAGCTGTAGTTTCTTCAATTAAGTGAAAAAGGAAAATCTAACTATTTCATTCTGCCTCACGTTGAACAACTAGCTACTTGTTTTTGTGTGTGTGTGTGTGTGTGTGTGTCCATGGGTGAAAGCAGATTGCAAGCCAATTGTGAAATAAGCAAATTGTGTTTCAACTTTGCCAGTTTCTCTTTCCCGTTCATTTCTGCGTGTCTTCCCTTTGAAGGTTCAGTGTAAGACCATTTTCTTCATATATTTATATTTTGTAAAATAAAAATTCAAAGTCCTAGTGTTTAAAAGATTACAGGTAGCTGAAGATTAACCTTTTAAATTCAGGACTTTTGACTGTTTCTTGATGAGAATCTTTCTGAAATGTACTGTATGCTTTTCTGTCATCTTGAGTAATTAACACATAATATTATAGTGAGTAAAGAAGAGATTAAACTGAACATTCATTACTTTGAGAGCTTGTGGAAGAAGGAAATTACAGGCAAAGGAAATAATCTGAGCAAAGTTATGAAGAGAAGAAAGTAGAACATGTTTAGGAAAAAGAAACTAATTTTGCTTATGTTGTATGGGAGTTGTGTTAGAAGAGGAATGCCCTTAGAGGGGAGATGACATTTGCAAGAGAGAGAACATCCAGCAGGAGGTAGAAGAGATTGAAAATGGTAAATGTATGCAAGAGAGAGGAATAATTGCTATTCATAAGCAGTATTGAAGGAAAAGGAGAATAATTCTACAGAAAGATTATGAGGTAGAGTGGAGGGAGTTGTAATTTGAACTCAGTGAGGCTGGGGGTGAAGACTTTGAAAGGTTTAAAGTTGGCAGTTGGGGGATAGTGAGAAAGGCTTGCAACTCCTAATGAGAATATGGTGAGCAGAAGAACCAGCCATATTTTGAATGACATATTAGAATTAAAAGTAGAGTATAATAACTATGTGATGAGGTAGGAGTCTAGCTTCATTTTTTGCATGTGGACAGCTAATTGTCCCAGTACCATTTGATGGTAAGATTATTTTTTCCATTTAATTGTCTTGGTGCCATTATTGAAAATCAATTGACCATAGATATATGGGTTTATTCTATACTCCCAATTTTGTTCCATCAATGTATATGTCTATCCTTATGCAAGTACCACACTGTCTTGATTACTATTGCTTTATAGTGAGGTACTGAGTTTTTAAACTAATTATAATCATTTTACTTGAACTACTTACCATTTATGTTTGATTATGTAGCATGAAATAATTATTAAATGTGCGATATTAAGACTATGATAAGTTTTATTTGATCATAACAGTAAGTTATATGCATGAAAGTTTAGTTTTTGTAACCATTGCTTATGTAATTTTGTTTTCTGCTTAGACAGCATCTAAAAATAATTAAAGCCATTGGTTTTAATTCACCTGCCATTACCTTTAAAGTGGCTGTCAAAGGCAGTTGTGAGATAACTTTTCATGGCTCTTGCCTTTTGAATAGTCTTTCTACAAAAAGAATAACTTGAATTGTTCTTTTCATTCTTTATAATTTAGATTTTGTATGCTGAAACTTCTTAACCAGAAGAAAGGGCCTTCACAGTGTCCTTTGTGTAAGAATTATATAACCAAAAGGTACATAATTTGGGTAGTAATGGGAAGGTTAGAAGCAAAAACAGGAGTATAAAGTAGAAATTGGTGTTCCTATCAAATTTTCTTCAGTATAAAAATGTATAAAAGGGTGATTAGCTGTAAGTAAATTATTTCTTAAGTCATTTTGCTGAAAGTTTCATAGTATGTCTGCCTTCTACAGGTATTAGCAATTCACTGCCTTTATCTAATGCTTCTGGGTGGTACAAGAATTTGCTATCTTATCTAAAGTAGGACTATACCACTCTGCCCCCATTGTCTCCTGATCCTGCTTTTATTTTTCTTCCTTGCATTTGTTTCTGCTTAGTTATTTATACACATGCAATGTATTTACATTTGTGAATCCCTCCAGCCAGGATGTAAGTTCTGTTAGGGCACTGTCATTGTCTATCTCAATCAACACTTTCCAGTGTTTGGCACATAGTCGTTCAGATATTTAAAAGAATAAATGAATTATATTGTCCTACAGCTTTACTAAATGAAAATCTTTTTTTGGACATTGTCATCTATCTGCTTTCAAACTAATGTAATCATCATTTGACAGAAATCCTTGAGAGCTAGAAGTAGGAGGTTGGGTGAAGGGGCTTAGATGTTAACGGATAAGTTCTCTGTACATTGGATTTATATCTATTAATACTATAGATTCAGAGTGCTGCTATTTTAGATAGAGGCTTTTGGTAGACTTGAATGGCAAGAAGTTGGTTTTTTTTTTTAGACAGTCAATACTGATGTCAATGATTTGATTATAGTGTTATAGTGTAATGTCACTAATAGCTCTGTTCTTTGGAGATAGTTTTTCTATTGTTGCTGCATCCTTTTTTATTTGTTTACATGTCTTTTCTAATTTTAGTGTCCTTAAAAAGTTTGTAATTATTTGCTGTCTCTCAATTTAACTTTAGAAGCCTACAAGAAAGTACAAGATTTAGTCAACTTGTTGAAGAGCTATTGAAAATCATTCATGCTTTTGAACTTGACACAGGATTGCAATGTAAGTGTTATGTAGCCCCAGAGGCCAGCGCTCAAGTACTCCTAATTGTTCCTTAAAACTGAGGAGGAGGTTTATGCAATAATTGTCTGTGAAAAGGTGATAAAACATATCTTTTAAATTATTCCCACGGGTCTGAAACCTTACTTTATCAATCCTAATGTTCAGATTTTAACATATCCAAAATTGGGTAGAGGCAATTTATCATTGATGGTGTATCATTGTTTAATTTAGTGTTTTTTTCTTAGTGATATAGAAAATAATTGTGCTCTTACACTGTTGGGATCTTGGATTTAGTGAAATATGGTATTAATGGGCAAATTTGTTAGTATTGAGGTGGGGAATAAGGAGTAGAAATAACTTTGACAGTCTATATGTTTGTTTAGGAATAGCAGAATTTCCAAAGTTGAGTTTTAAAAAATTATAGATAGGACTTTCTCTTATAGGAAGTTTACCCAAACCTTCCTTCCAGGCTCTCACAAGGTATAATGTGACCCCAGGCAGAAATGTGACTCTGCAGTACTATAGGCCAGACAATATACTTGAGGATGTGATGTTTGTTATACTGAAAATAAATACTAGAAGGCACATGCAGCATCAGAACCTAGAAAGAAAATGGGTGATTTCTCCCTTTGGAATGTGACTGTCAGTTACACTGGGAGCTGCAGCTATGCCTACTGTCAGACAAGGGCTCCTTTCTTGGCCTTGCATCCCAGTAATTGCCTTGAAGTCTTGGTGATGGTTTGTTTCCCCAGATGCCACTTCAGGGAATTATACCAAGGTTAACCTCATCTGACTGGATCTGGCTGCTATGTTTCTAATTATTATGGGGACTTTCCTGGTTGAAGCCTGATATAGCCAGAGGAGTTTCCACATGGATTCAGACCCCACAGCTGCCCAGGGGAACAATGAGTGTTTGATTAAGCTAGATCCACTGATTCTTGTCAGTTTCCTATAGAACCCAGAACCCTCAGTTCTGACTGTTGAGAGCTCCTCCAGGTCAAAATGGTGGCATTTCTTTTCGGTACTCCTCACCTGGGGCAGATGACAGAACTGAGAATAAAGATTAATCTGACAAAATATTATTATTTATGCAACATGGAGTAGTCTGCCTTTTCCTTGCTGATAAAATAGGCCATTTCTGTCATAAGCCAAGCTTTAAAAAAAATGATAAGTAACCTTTAATTCATTGTCTTAGAACAGAGAGGGTTCCTCTTGGTTCTTTGATTATAATTAATACATTTTTTCAATTATAAAATGTGTTTTCCCTTATAATTCACAGTTACAAACAGTTACAACTTTTCAAAGAAGGAAAATAACTCTACTGAGCATCTAACGGAAGAAATTTCTATCATCCAAAGTTTGGGCTATCGAAACCGTACCAAAAGACTTCAACAGAGTGAATCTGAAAATCCTCCCTTGGTAAAACCATTTTTATTTATTCTGGTAACGTCTCTTTATTGAGCATTATGAATTAGTGAATGTGCTAGATGTTCATGGATTTCTATAAAAAGTCAGTAAACAAGTAAGATGGTAAGATAAGTGGTTGGACAAGTATTCTCATGAACAAGAGTTAGAATTTGAGAAGGGGAAAGCCGGGACGGCTCAGCGGGTTGAGCGCTCGCTTTGAGGCCATGAGGACCGAGGATCGAATCCCGGCTCCGGCCCAGGCAGGACCCACGTGCTGAACTGCGGAGTTCCCACAGTTCGGTTCTCTAACTGTCTCTGTCTCTGTCTCTCTCTCTATCTGTCAAAAAGTAAAATAGAAATAACTATGCACTG